>CM042198.1:7017384-7032006 GCA_023539305.1 Ilex asprella
ACCAACCAATTTCTCCAATCACAAGTAAATCAAAATCTTCCAATTCCATAGGTATTTTTTCAACGGAGCAATTCAAGAAAAATATGCAAGAGATCATCAAACATATATTTTTCTTGTTCAAACAAAACACTAGAGTTTTGAAATCAAGAACAAAGGAATATCAAGAAAAAAAATCCATATTTCTCAAAAAACTAGAGTTTTGGTATCAAGAACAAGAATTTTAGGGCAATCAAACCATAACTTCATTCAAAACATGATAAGGTTTGCAAGAACATCAAGGAACAAGGATTCCATAGCAAATATCTATGATTAAGAGTCAATATATATATATATATATAAGCCCTAGCCAGAATGAATAATAGTGAAAAGAAACCCTTACCTTACTTCCTTAGTTTTGTGTGAAAAACTAGAGATTTTGATCCGATCCAATGCAAAAATCCCCTTCAATCTTGTGTTTCTCCCCTTCTTTCCTTACTCTCCAAAGGCTCTCTAAAGTAAGAATTGATGAAATATTGAAGAAACTAAGCCTAAAGGGTGTTCTATAGGTTTTTATAGTGCAAAAATTTGGAGAAAACACCCAAAACAGGTCTGGGATGTAAAGCCCCGGCTTGGTCCGTCCGGATGCGTGTTTATTCCCGTTCGGACTCGTGTGACAGTATACCCTTAACTTCCAGATTGATTTTGACCTATTTAAAAGTAGATTCAGGAATTTTCAGTGAAAATACACTTTTGTAGCGCTTGAAGTCTAGTTTCTACTATCCAAAAACCAGATAAATCAGAGTTAGGAGTAAAAAGTTATGGCTAAAATATTAAGCTAGTGTCAAATTCCTTCATATCCGAATTCTTTCTAAAATGTATTTAAACTTCGGGATACTTCCTAACTTTCAATACAACCCATATTACCTCTCCCAAGGTTTCTCGATCTTTTGGATTTAATGAAAATCTTATTTTGACCTAAAAATATTTAGAAACTTACCTAACAACCCTTCCAAAGTTTAAACGCCTTCGAAACTTAACCTTTATAATTAATTTGCCTCCCTAATATTTATTCCTACTGTTACAATCTATATGGTTCATTCTTACGCCATTACATATACAAGAATTACTAAACAATTACATTACTATATTAATATAAACATTTGGGGTTACAACAACATTATAATTTAACTAAAAATTTACAATCACAATAAACATATTAGGCATTGTGAGTATGGTGTATAGTGTATTGTGAGTGTGTGTATTAACTGTGTGTGCATGTTGACCCCGTGTGTGTGTGAACGTGGAGAGAGAACATAAGAAATAGGGACAATTATACCCAGACTCCCTGATATTTTTCATTTAATTACTCAAACTCCCTAACTTTTAAAATATTATACACAGACTTTGGGACACCCCAAAATCCGGGTGTAATTTATTTACCGTTGACAACTCGTCAACCCGCGAAAATACCCGTTGACGTCGCATAACCCAACACCATGTTAAAAAGAATCCAAGTCCAACTCATCATGATTCATACCCCATTAGGGTCCAATTTGGTCATTTAAAGGAAGAAAACTTTAAGCCCAAAGCATGGCAAAATAATTTTAAAATTTTAGATTTTTGGACTGGCTATCGGAAGATATATATCGACTACCGGTAGTTCGGGTATTTTGGAAAATCTCTACCGGAAGCTACCTATTAGCTACCGGTAGCTGGAACCCTCAGGACCAATGACTACCGATAGCCTGTGACCATCTGGTCCATGTCTACCAGTTGACTACCGATAGCTGCTACCTTCTCGGTAGCGACTACCGGTAGTTAAACCCAAATTTTGCCCATGTAAATAGTTTTTCAAAAACAACCAACACCTGTACAACCCAACTCAAACTCATATAACATGGAATTTATACAAGTTTTATTACATTCAATACCATAGGTTTACATGATCAAAAAGAAAACCAAGTTTTCTTTACTAAATTTACAAAACCCAAAATAAGCCACATCTTGGCTTTTCTTTAACCTTGACAACCCGAATGTGATCCGTCCACTGGCGTATACTCCGCACCTGAAATGTTTTTCCATAAAGGGTGAGCCATGCTCAGTATAGTTTTTCCTAAATAGGTTACTTCCCAACCCAAATACACATGAAATGCTCATATGCAATCAATTCACCATGCACACATTTCTAGCATGAATATGCTATCAATGTTGGGAATTTACAATGCAATGCTAAGGAATGAGATGAGACTCACTCTTACTACCTAATTCAAGCCCTTCCTAGCTCTTCGAGACATGCAATTGCTATTGTGCATTTGCCCGTCATCCATGATCCCAAGCCCTTTCCGGCTCTCCAACACATGCAATTTCCCATGTGTATAATTCCGTCATTTATGTTATATATCATATGATATTACCAATTCGGGGTCTTGTATGGGGTGATTATTTATGGACTTACATCAACGGCACCCAACTGACACGAAATTTATGGACTTCCACCAAGAGTCCCGCATACACCGACACATTTTATGGACTAATACCAACGGAAGTGCGTATCCAATTCACCGGGCCTTGCTCCTGAGGGATCCTCTAGCCCTTCTTGCTAACCCAAACTCTCAACATCATGCAAACCATGCGACTCGGCCAAGTCATCGACTTAGCTTACTCGAGCCCACTTGTCACACACCAAGTGTGGTGTTGACTATATCTTGCACCCACGCCCACTCAATCGCGATTTTTCCATGCAAATGCAATGCAATATCTCATAGCAACCACAATATGATGTTCAATATTCTATGTGTGCCATATGAATCATTTCAAACCCAATCCATACGATCCATGACAAATTATATCAAAAGCATATAATTTTCATAACTCACAATGTCAATAAACCAATATGCATTTATCAACATTTTATCCAAAACTCAAGTCCAAGCATGTCATCTCATATTAAGCCTTAACACGTTTCTAAATCAAGGCATAATGCAAACACATAATATGCCACAATTCACCTAATTCAAGAAGTTACATTAGGTAATTTCTACATACCCATTTCAAGATAGAATATATTCTACCTAATTTTCATACCCATTTCACCAAAATCACTTCTATAGGCAAGTCATATATATCTATATTTACCTACTCATTTCAACATAGCATTTAAGGTTGTGGATAGACCTAGTAGGAGAGTCCCTTACCTCTTGTAGCATGAAGAATGCCCTTGGGAAGCTCCAAGAATCAACCCAAGCTCAAATCCAATCTTCCCCAAATTTTTGGTTTTCCCCACCTTTGGTGAAAGCCCTTGTTTTTGGTACATAGGTGTAGCCCTTGACAAGGAGAACGACTTTTCCTCTTAGCCCGAATGAATCCGAGCACCATAGCTCCATAGATGGTAGAGAGAAGGTGAAGTTTTTTTCTCTTTTCCCTCTCTTCTCTCTCCCTCTTTTTATCGGCTGAGAATGGCTGAAGAATGGGGAGAAAATTTGATTTTCTCCCCTATTTATATTTTTAGAATACTTGACCCAAAATTAGCCACACGTCTCTTTTAATTATAAGTTTGTTTTCATCCCGAAACGATTAAATTTCGCCTCGGTTCAAGTTTAAAATATTTTTATTTTAAGTTGTTCTTGATTATTTCCCAAAATTTATAATTTTATTTAAAACTTCAATTTTGGGTCACCCAAGGCCCGACTGCCTCGTAAAACGCAAAAAATCCGACTATCTCGGAATTCGACGAAAATTGATATGGTAACTAGATTTCGTGAGACGAATCTAACAATGAGGTCCGAGTTCTGGAAAAACTCAGGTTTGTAACCCGCATCGTAGTGGTAAATTACCTTTTTACCCTTTATTCATAAAAGTTCAATTTTACCCTGGTTTTAAATTTTTCCCCCTTAAAAAGAATTTCGTCCCCGAAATTCATATACAAATGCACACTTAAACACATGCGTATGTAATAAGTAATCCCTTACTTAAAATTGTGAACATGTACCTCCATCCTCGAATAAGAACGGATAACTGGTATAGATGGTGTCCTAATGCTGTCGTGTTGCCTCCTCTATTCCTCGGTGCTACCACAGCACCTTCACTAGCCTCACAGTCTTGTCTCGCCAAACTTGTTCTCGACTATCCATGATACGCATTGGTCCCTCCTCGAAGGTCCCATCCGCATCAGCCATCAACTCGCCCCAGTCCATTATGTGTGTCGGATCTGGAGTATACTTCTGAAGCATAGAGACATGGAACACTGCGTGAACACCAGATAAATTTGGCGGTAATGCCAACCTGTAAGCCATTGTATCCACCCTCTTGATTACCTTGAAGGGCTTGATAAACCTCGGCGACAGCTTCCCTTGCTTCCCGAATCTGACCACTCCTCTCTTAGGCGTCACCTTTAAGAAAACGTGATCTCCCACTTCAAATTCCAGAGGTTGTCGCTGTCTGTCGGCGTAGCTCTTTTGTCGGCTTTGAGCCGTAAGAAGACGCTACCTTATCAGGTCCCACCTTCACTAAAGTGTCCCTAATCAAGTCTCGACCTGTAAAGGGTCTCTCTCCAACCTCTGTCCAACACACTAGGGAACGGCAAGGCCTCCCATATAGTGCCTCATAGGGTGCCATTTGTATGCTTGCCTGATAACTACTATTGTACGCGAACTCCACTAAGGGTAAATGCTTTTCCCAGCTACCCTTAAGGTCTAGGACGCATGCCCGCAGCATGTGTTCTAAAATCTGGATGGTCCTCTCCGATTGACCGTCCGTATAGGGATGAAAGGCTGTACTCATCGTCAACGGCCTCCCCATGGCTCGCTGAAAACTCTCCCAAAAGTGAGCCATAAACCTGGGGTCACGATCCGATACTATAGATACGGGCACTCCATGTAGCCAGACTATCTCCCGTATATATAGCTTGCAGAATTCTTCTAATCTGAAGGTCATCTTCACCACCAAAAAGTGTGCTGACTTGGTAAGTCGGTCCACTATCACCCACACCGCGTCATGTCCCCGCGATGTCCATGGCAAGTAGGTCACAAAGACCATTGTGACATGCTCCCACTTCGACTCAGCCACCTCATAGGGTTGGAGCAAACCCATTGGTCTCTGATGTTCAGCCTTAACCTGCTGACACGTGAGACATCTATTGACAAAGTCTCCAACGTGCTTCTTCATCCCACTCCAATAATACTGGTGAAGAAGATCATGGTACATATTCGTGCCACCTGGATGAACTGCAAAACAGGAGCAATGGAACTCCCTGAGAATCTCCTCTCTCAAATCGGCAGACTGGGGAACCATAATCCTTCCCCTATATCGAAGACTACCATCCGCATGAATGACCCAACCATTGTCAACTGAGCCTGCCTATACCCGGTCCCTGATGGATACTAACTCCATGTCCTAGCTCTGGGATTTAATCACCCTGCTCAGTAAGGAAGGCGTCGCAATCAAGCTCCCCAAAGTGCTCTGAGCCTGACCCCTATAATGTAGCCTGAACTGCCCCACAGTCTCTAGCATAAGCCACTCCTGGGAAGCCACACTAGCCAAGACCCCCCGTGACTTTCGACTTAGTGCATCCGCCACTATATTTGTCTTACTAGGATGGTAATGCAAAGTGAAGTCGTAATCTTCCAAGTACTCCATCCACCTATGTTGCCTCATGTTGAGGTCTTGTTGTGTAAAGATGTATTCTAGACTTTTGTGGTCCGAAAACACCTCAAACTTCTCGCCATACAAATAGTGCCGCCAAGCCTTGAAGGCAAAGACAATGGAGGTCAATTCCATTTCGTGCGTGGGGTAGTTTTGCTCGTGGTTCTTTAACTGTCGAGAACCATAAGCCACCACCTTCCTGGATTGCATCAAAACACAACTGGGTCCGTCTTTAGAGGCTTCACAGTACACTGTATATATCTGTACCCTTTATGGAACTATCAAGATATGAGCCGAAGTAAGCCTCATCTTCAACTCCTGGAATGCTTTCTCACATGAATCATTCCACTTAAACTTGACCTCCTCCCAGGTCAATTTCATCATAGGGGCAACTAGTTGAAAGAAGTCCTCAATGAACCTCTAATAGTACCCCACCAATCCCAAGAAGCTACGTATTTCAAAGATTGACTTCGGTTTCTCCTAATTCATTACTGCCACTACCTTTTTCAGGTCCACGGATACACCCGTAGCCGACACCATATGTCCCAAGAATTTTACCTTCGTGAGCCAAAACTCACATTTGCTGAACTTGGCGTACAATTGATGGTCCCTCAAGGTGCGGAGAACAATCCTCAAGTGACCCTCATGTTCCTCCTCAGACTTGGAGTAAATTAAGATGTCGTTAACAAACACCACGATGAACTGATCTAAATAAGGTTGGAACACCCTATGCATGAGATCCATGAATGCAGTCGGGGCATTCATCAATCCAAATGGCATCACCGTGAATTCGAAATGCCCATACTGCGTTCTAAACACCGTCTTAGGGATATTTGCCTCCCTGATCCTTAATTGATGGTAACCCGTGCGAAGATCTATTTTGGAGTAAACCCGCGCTCCCTTCAATTGATCAAACAGATCATCAATCCTTGGCAAATGGTACCTACTTTGGATGGTAACCCTGTTCAACTATCGACAGTCTATACAGAGCCGAAGAGTCATATCCTTTTTCTTGGCAAAAAACACCGGAGCGCCCAAAGGTGAAGTGCTCGATCTGATAAAAGCTTTGTCCAATAACTTTTGTAATTGGACCTTGAGTTCTTGCAACTCAGCAAGTGCCATTCTATGCGGAGTCATAGAAATAGGCGAAGTACCGGGGTGTAACTCAATGCTAAAGTCCACATCCCTATGGGGAGATAATCCCGGTAGTTCGTCCAGAAAAACATCCTCACACTCACAAACAACCCTAGGTAGGCCCAATTCCTATCTCACCTCATCCTCTAGCGTAAGGCTCACAAGCCAACCTATCAACTGTCCGTGCCACCGAGAGTCGTACGCGACTTAGGGCAAGGCGTCGTGCTTTTTCCCTTAAAACTTAAAGGCAACACCTTTCGGCGTATAGGCAGTAACCCCTCTTCCGATCACAATCAATGACGACTCGGTGTGCCACCAACCAATCCATCCCTAGGATGACATCGAATTCTGGCATGTCCATGACCCTATGGTCTATGGTGAGTAGGATCCCCGAGATCTCTAACTCACAACCCCGACATATCCGATCAACACTCACCCTATCTCCTAAGGGAGTATTCACATATAATGGCTTTTCCAAGGTATCAACCTCTAAGCCCAAATCTCTAACATAGGATGCATAAATGAATGAATGCGATGCTCTAGAGTCAAATAGTACCCTAGCCCATAAGCGTGAGAGTAGAAATGTACCCTGGATGACTGACTGGTCCACTAGGTCAGCCTGAGGTGTGATGGCGTAGACACTCCCCTGGGTCCTCGACGTTCTGGCCTACAAGCCCTGCCCTTGGCCTCAACCCATGCCCTTGCCCATCTGGCTTGACTGTATAGTCCCTGCTCGAAAAGTGGTAGGGGCCAGAGTAGCACCTTGAAAATGATACGAACTTCCTTGGCCCATGACGGGGTAGGGAGGAATATAGTGTGTCTCTGGCTGCCCCATTGAAGATTGGGACTGAGATGTCCCGTAATCTTGGGATCCTTGCCTCTAAGGGCAATCCTGTTTCATGTGACCCTACTGGTGGCAATAAAAACAAGTCTTCTGGCCTGCCTGGTAGGTAGTCCTGAAGCTTCCCCCACCTTGGGAGGTTCAACCTTGGCCTTGCCCCTGTCCTTGAGACCCTTGTGGGGTAGAAGTCCTCTGATTCTTCCTCGAGCTAGAAGAAGAGGATTGACCCTCCTTCTTCTTATCCTTAGCACCAGCCTTCTCGATGCTTCGTGCATCTTTAACTTCCCTCTCAATGGCCATGACTTTCTCGACTATTGTGTCCATGTCTTCTAGGAGGAGGCCCACAATCTTTTTTGGGATGGATAACTTCAGACCATCCTCAAATTTTCTTACTTTGGCCATGCTCGTGGCCACGTAATCATCGACAAAACGGGCTAGCTCTGTGAACTTAGCCACGTATTCCATCACTATCATGGCGCTCTGCTTCAATTCTAAGAATTCCCAGGCCTTCGCATGTCGAACGGTCACAGAGAATCCCACCATAACTGAGCTTCTCCCTCTAGCTGGAACGCAGCTAGTCTTATCTTTGTGGCATCTGAAGAAATTTTATTGCCCCCAAAATCTTATTGACTTATCGGAACCAATGGTCGGCTACCATAGGGTCCGACCCTCCCTTAAAAACTGGAGGTTTGTGTGCTTTGAAGTGTTGGAGGTTACTCGTGCCTCCTTGATTTGCACTGGTGCTAGCTTGTGCAACCGTAGTCGCCATCATGCCCATCGTTTCCGTAAAGGCCTGTTGGTCGAAGGCCTGTAGGGGTCGATTATTGTTCCGTCCACCGCCTCTGCGTCCTTTTCTTGTACTTTCCATCTACACACATGTCAAATGGCAACATCACACTAACTTATTATCCCGAACTAGGGATCAAGTGCAAACTTTGAGAATTTTCTCATTGTCCTCCTTGTAGAACGTATGTTTTGTATTAGTCGACATTTAAATCCCTGAACTATCCCGTTCCTTCACTTTTTCCACTCCCAAGGTTATACTCTCTAACCCTAGTGTGTCCCCTTTTTCGTACACATTTTATCATGCATATAATCCACATAGCACATAGCACATAACAAGTAGCAATTTCTAAGTACATAACATGAAATACACATGGAATGCAATAGTTTAGACCCATGCCCCATCAAGCCTTTGGTAGTTCGTATACCTATGCTCTGATACCAAGCTGTGACACCCCAAATCCAGGTGTCATTTATTTACTGTTGACAACCCGTCAACCGGCAGAAATACCCATTGATGTCGCATAACCCGACACCACGTTAAAAAATATCCAAGTCCAACTCACCATGATTCATACCCCATTAGGACTCTATTTGGTCATTTAGAGGAAGAAAATTTTAAGCCCAAAGCTTGGCAAAATAATTTTAAAATTTCAGATTTTTGGACTGGATACCGGTAGGTGTATATCGACTACCGGTAGTTCGGGTATTCTGGAAAATCTTTACCGGAAGCTATCTGTTAGCTACCGGTAGCTGGAACCCTATGGACCAATAACTACCGGTAGCCTATGAACTTCTGGTCCACGTCTACCTGTTGACTACCTGCAGCAGCTACCTTCTGGGTCGCGACTACCGGTAGTTAAACCAGATTTTGTCCATTTCAATAGTTTTTCAAAACCATCCAACACCTGTACAACTCAACTCAAACTCATATAACATGGCATTTATACAAGTTTTATTACATTCAATACCATAGGTTTACATGATCAAAAAGAAAACCAAGGGCCTGTTTGTTTTCTGTCCTTGTCTTGTGTTTTGTGTTTTTGTTTTTAATTTTTGGCAAAAATGAAAACAAAAACACGTTTGGTTACTATTTTTGTTTTTATTTTATATTAATTTTTTGGGAACAAAGACAAAAAAGTGGGAACAAAAAATTTGTGTTTCATAAAACACACAAAACACGCGCTCGTTTAAATGAGGTCTGAACTTCGAGTGTTGTTAGGCGCAAAAGACTCGTTCATTTCTCAAAGTATAAATCGGGGGTCTTTTTTCTTTTTTCTCCTCCACACAGATCAATGGATTTTTCTCTTCTCCACTCTCAACGACTCTCTCTTCTTCGGAACTCTCAACGGCGAAGACGAACAAATGATGCTTTTCTCCTCCACTCTCAATGACTCTCTCTTCTCTGGAGCTCTCAACGGCGAAGGCGAACCGATGATGCTCTGCCAACGAAGACGAACCGAAACCCTCTCTCTCTCTCTCTCTCTCTCTCTCTTGCTTGCTATCTGTGATGAAGAAACCCAGATCTGCGCATATATGCACACATTTTTGCATATTTACAAATATTTGTGTGTGTGTTTGTGTGAGAGTGACGGGCCTATGTGTGTATGTGTTGTACGTGTGTGTCTGGGTCAGTGAGTGACAAGTCTATGTGTGTTTTATGCTGTGTGATGCACAGATCTGTGCAAATCTACACAGATTTGTGCGTGTATGTGTGTGAGAGAGAGAGAGAGATGAGTCTATGTGTGTGAGGTGTGTGTGTGTGTGTTCTGCTTGGATTAATTGCCGATTGAATTGTCATTTGGAATTGTTCACTTGCGATTTAGGATTGATTGAATTATCATTTGGAAATTAATTATCATTTGGGATTGATTAAATTACAATTTAGGATTGATTGAATAGCTATTTGGGATTAAATTACCATTTGGAATTGATTGAATTGCCATTTAGTCCCAAATTTTTTTTTATTTTCATAATTTGATAGACAAAAATATCACCCAAACATGTTTTTGTTTCAATGTTTATCACAAAATAGAGACAAAAAATTATCTCTGTTTTTATTATTTTGAAGACATGAAAACAAAAACGTTACCAAACGACCCCCAAGTTTTCTTTACTTAATTTACAAAACCCAAAATAAGCCACATCTTGGCTTTTCTTTAACCTTGGCAACCCGAATGTGATCCGTCCACCGGCGTATACTCCGCACCTGAAATATTTTCCCCATAAGGGTGAGCCATGCTCAGTAGAATAGTTCCTAAATAGGCTACTCCCTAACCCAAATACACATGAAATGCTCATATGCAACCAATTCACCATGCACACATTCCTAGCATGAATATGACATCAATGTTGGAAACTTATAATGCAATGCTATGGAATGAGATGAGACTCACTCTTACTACCCAATTCGAGCCCTTCCTAGCTCTTCCACACATGCAATTTCCTTTGTGCATTTGCCCTTCATCCATGATCCCAAGCCCTTCCCAGCTCTCCAACACATACAATTTCCCATGAGTATAATTCCGTCATTTATGTTATACATCATATGACATTAGCAATCCAGAGTCTTGTATGGCGTGAGTATTTATGGACTTACACCAACAGCATCCAACCGACACGGGATTTACGGACTTCCACCAAGGGTCCTGAGTACACCGACACACTTTACGGACTAATACCAACGGAAGTCCGTATCCAATTTACCGGGCCTTGCACCTGAGGGATCCTCTAGCCTTCTTGCTAACCCCAAACCTTAACATCATGCAAACCATGCGACTAAGCCAAGTCATCGACCTAGCTTACTCTATCCCACTGGTCACACACCAAGTGTGCTGTTGACTATATCTTGCACCCACACCCACTCAATCGCGATGTTTCTGTGCAAATGCAATGCAATGTCTCATTGCCACGACAATATGATGTTCAATATTCTATGTGTCCCATATGAATCATTTCAAACCCTATCCATATAATCCATGAAAAATTATATCAAAAACATATAATTTTCATAACTCATAATGTCAATAAACCAATATGCATTTATCAACATATTATCCAAAACTCAAGTCCAAGCATGTCATCTCATATTAAGCCATAGCACGTTTCTAAATCAAGGCATAATATAAACACATAACATGCCCACAATTCACCTAATTCAAGAAGTTACATTAGGCAATTTGTACATACACATTTCAAGATAGAATATATTCTACCTAATTTCTATACCCATTTCACCAAAATCACTTCTATAGGCAAGTCATATATATCTATATTTACCTACCCATTTCAACATAACATTTAAGGTTGTGAATAGACCTAAGTAGGAAAGTCCCCTACCTCTTGTAGCATGAAAAATGCCCTTGGTAAGCTCCAAGAATCCACTCAAGCCCAAATCTAATCTTCCCCAACTTTTTGGTTTTCTCCACCTTCAATGAAAGCCCTTGTTTTTGGTATATAGACGTAGCCCTTGACGAGGAGAACGACTTTTCCTCTTGGCCCGAACGAATCCGAGCACCGTAGCTCCGTAGATCGTAGAGAGAAGGTTGAGTTTTCTCTCTCTTTTCTCTTGCTTCTCTCTCCCTCTTTCTATCGGTTGAGAATGGCTAAATAATGAGGAGAAAATCTGATTTTCTCCCCTATTTATATTTTTTGAATGCTTAGCCAACAATTGGCCACACGTCTCTTTTAATTCCGGGTCTTTTTATTCCGAAACGATTAAATTTTACCTCGGTTCAAGTTTAAAATATTTTTATTTTAAGTTGTTCTCGATTTTTTTTTAAAATTTATAATTTTATTCAAAATTTTGATTTTGGGTCACCCGAGGCTCGACTGCCTCGTAAAATGAAAAAAATTTAACTATTTTAGAATTAGACAAAAATTGGCATGGTAACTAGATTTCGCAAGACGAATCCAACGGTGAGGTCTGTTTTGTCATCCGAATTCTAGAAAATCTCAGGTTTGTAACCCGCATCGTAGTGATAAATTACCTTTTTGCCCTTTATTCATAAAAGTTCAATTCTACCCGGGTTTTACAGACCTCTTGAGGTTTATACGAACGTAACACTTTCATTAATGAATTACACTTAGACCCCATGAAGTTTATAAGTATATAATACTTAGACCTCTTAAGTTGAAAATATTATACTTAGATAAAAAATACTCTAATTAAAGATAGAATATCAACTATTTTAAATTTTATAACCGAAATTCATGTTCTATTGTATCATTTATTGAAATAAATTTAAAATTTAATTTTTTTTAAAAAATCGTAATTAGTATACAATTATACTATCTATTCGAATAAAACTAAAAAAAATTAAATAAGGGGTCTAAGTCATTCATAATAGAATATGAATTTTACATCCAAAATTCATGTTCTATTAAGTCATTTATTGAAATAAAATAAAAAAGAAAATCCTAGTTAAAAAAATCACAGTTAGTATATAATTATATTATATATTAGAATAAAACCAAAAAATTAAAAAGGGGTCAAATTGTAATGGACATAATATCTTTTAACTTTAGTTGGAATAGTTTGGTATTTTAATTTGGTCGTTTAAGCGACCAAATTAAATTGCAGTAGACAATATAATTGTATACTAATTACGATTTTATAAGAAAAAATTGAAATTTTATTTTTGATTTTATTTCAATAAATGATACAATAGAACATGAATTTTAATTGTAAAATTTAAAATATTTAATTTTTTTTTATTGAAGTATTTTTGGTCTAAATATAACATTTTAAACTTAAGGTGTTTAAGTGTTACGCGCGTACATAGTTTATGGTTTTGTGTGTAGTATTTCAAATGTCAGGAGTCTAAATGATTAAGCGACAAACTTCAAGGGTTCTGGGTGTAATTCTCTCTAAGGAAAAAGGTGGAACCCAGCTGGTTGTCGGGTTGTAGATTAGGCAAAAAAATAATAATAGGGAAGATGTGTAAAACCTGAAAAAATTTAATTTTTTTCCAAAGAGGGCAAAATGGTCATTTTGTCACTACAACACAAAATCTAAATACGGGTTCTATAGACCTCGGATGAGAAAACAGAGTTCGTCGTTGGACTCGTATCGCGAAATCTAGTCACCTTGTCGAATTTCGTCAAATTATGAGATAGTCGGATGTTTGCTCACGTCGTTCGAGGCAACTTGTGGCGGGTGACCCCACAAAGGCATCCAAATAAAAATTTTCTTAAAATTTAAGTAGAATTGGATTAAAGTACCAATAATATAAAATTAGGCTAAACACGGAATGTAATAAATTGTTTCGGGGCGAAAATGGACCCGGATAAGCGAAGGACACGTGGCGTGACGTGTGCCGAGTATTAAAAATTATAAATAGGGATAAATATATGAAAAATCAGATATTCTTACCCCACTTGTTCATCCATTTCAGCCGCCCAAGGGGAGAGAGAAAGAGAAGAGAGAAAACTTGTTCTTCACCTTTCTTCTTCGATTTTTCGGAGTTCCGTTGCTCGGATTCCATCGAACTAGGAGAGGAAAACGATCTCCGTCCCGAGGGCTACGTCTACGTACCAAAACCAAGAGATTTTACTGAAGATTCAAAAGTGAAGATTTGAAAACTCAAGAGTTATTGAGTTGTTTTGGTGATTTTGGTGATTATAGAAGTCTTCTACCCTTCTAGTGAAGTAGGGTTCCTCCTGCCTTGGTGCATTCTTTCCCTAGATATGGGTAGACTAAGGTTTTAATTATGAATTTAGCCCTATACTTGTCTAAGGTCATGGTAATGAGGAAATGAGAGTAGAAGAAGGGCTTAGGCCAAATTCTAACTAGTTTTGAAATATGGAAGTTGCTTGAATAGATTCTTGTAACTTGGTAAATCCTAAAGCATGTTATGTGTTTCATATTTATGCTTGTATATGAGTTATATGAGTATATGAATTGGTGCCCTTAAGTTGTTTGACAAAATACCTAAGAGAAATTATGTGTATTTTGCAATGATTTATGTAGAGCATGCTTGGATATTGGATTAGAGTAATTGTTGATAAATATGTGTTTTGATGTATTGACATTGCGACAAAGATGGTATTTTTATGCTTATGGTACAATCTACCATGAAAATATTGGAATTGTTCATATGTCATTCATAACATATTGAACATTATGTTGTTGTGCAATGGTGCATCACATTGCATGTGCATAGAAACATCTCATTACATGGGTGTGTGCATGGTTGTCGTCAACACCGCACTTGGTGATTGACGGAAGGCTTGAAAAAGTTGGG
>CM042198.1:7032631-7056617 GCA_023539305.1 Ilex asprella
GTATTATGCCCAACAAAAACAAACAGTTCATTCCTAAATTGATCCATAAAACCATACTAATTTGGCTATAAACTCACTGCAAGAGGCTTTTGCATGAACAAATTAACAAGCTATACAAAGTACTCCAGTGACCACTAATGAAATGGCCTTTGAAATGAGATGAACCTTTAACTAAAAATGACCATGCATCCTCACCAAAATTTGACATGGTGTACAAAGATCAAATATTTCTTTTCAATCTTCAAAGAGTCACAATTAATGCTTGCCAATAGAGATCAAATATTTCTTGCCATCTCACCAAAATTGGTTGTGCTTTCTTAATGCTTTTATTATTCTTGATGAGATAGTTCATTCAAAGTTCTAGAAGCCATCCAAGTAATAAATCATAATTAGATATGTGCATATCCATATGTATGATGTACTTTACCAACCAATCCGTTAGGAAAAAAAATAAAACAAATTCCCCTGAGTGACACATTTTATCGAGCAAATGGAGACCTACAGTAGTTAGAAAGGGGAAATTCGAATGGGTTCTCTTGGAAACCAAAAGGGATACAACCAAGTTGGCTTTAATCCTTCAAAAGGACTAAAAACCCAATATCTATATAACGCAGTCCAGCTGCCCAGCCATCAATGCAGAGAAACAACCCATGGTCTCAGACAAACCATAGACTATCTGCAATCTATTATGCCTTGGTTTTGTACTCAGAAATCTATTGTGAGATTACTTGATTGGGGGGGGGGTGGGGAGTGACAAAATTACTCATTGTTTTTTGTCATAAAATAGCATACAATTCCATTGACCGAACTGGTTTTTTCCCTTTTCTAATGATTTGCTCAATCACAATAAAAGAAAAAAAAAACAAGATTGTGATCAAGGTATATTCTGTTTCTTGACATTAAAAATCAATTATCCAACACACCCTTTCCTCTAATAAACACACACACCCACCTTTCTCTAAATTGCTCTATTTTTTGTGTTTTAAGAACAATAGAGCTAGCTTTGTGACTGAGTGATGGAAAAGATCAACTCAAAGCTGTACCTATAGAACTATTGCATAATGCAAGAGAATGAGAGGCTGAGGAAGAAAGCAGAAGACATGACATAACATTGAATCCACAAGAAAGAGTAAAAGAAGACTCTTTGCCAGTTTTAGTGGATAATAGATAAAATTGGCAGCATATACATTATGAAGAATTGGTGTTCTGGATCGATTTAGGGCAAACTTGATTTAGGGAAAAAATCAATTTGGGGCAAAATCAATTTAGGCTGGAATGGAGAATGGAGATACTCACCGGTGGAGGATGTGCTCACTGCTCAGTCGCTGGTGGAGGCTATGCTCACTGCTCCAATGGTCCTCTGATGCTTTGCTCAGTTGGAGCTCCTGCTGAGTCACTAAGTCTTGCTAGTGGAGCAAGTGTGGAGCTATTCAATATTCGGTTGGAGCTTGTCAGAGTAATACCTGTCTGAGAGTGGTTGAGGAGGAGGAAAAATCAGAGTTGTTGGAGGAGGAGGAGGAGAGCTGAGTGGTTGAAATGTTTGAAAATTTTTAACCTAACCTGTGGGAAATTTTAAGTGAGGTGAATAAACGTTTAAATCGTCATTGTAAATGACATTTTTAGTCCCTTTATTTTTTTAACGTCTGCTAATTGTCGTTTAAAATTCACATTAGAAAATGTCATTACAAATGACGACTTTAAAAAATTCATTCGTAATGACGTTTTAGGAAAACAAAATTCATCTTTAAATCGTCATTCCAAATGACCTTTTTAAAAAAAAGACTGAGTTTGAAAATTAAGTTTAAAAGTGACTGGGTTGAGGAATTAAGTTCTGAGGGGAATGGGTTTGGGGAAAAGCTCCTAATAGTTGTAGTAACTATTAAAGCCTTTTCTCTATTCAGTTGAATGGAATAAGTAACTTGAGAGCACTTGTACGTAAATTTTGGAGGGAAGTTTGGCTTTCAATTTTTTAATAGTAAATTAATAAAATTTTTATATTTACCCTCCATCACATATACTGCGAAGTAAAATAATGATGGAATTGTGAGTTTGTGACGCCCCAAAAATCATGGGTCCTTTGTCAACCCGTTGTTCACCCATCAACTTGTGAAATACCCGCGGATGTAGTGTAACTCAATATCACGCCGTTATGCCCCATATACTGGGATCCATAATTTAACAAAATTCGGGCAAAGTCTCCTTTGTACCGGGAGCTCTATCCAAAACGCAACCTGTGCAAATGATACAACATTGACCACACCTGGTCCATTTATCCATACTCATATAACAACATTAAATCACATGACCCATCCGAGGTCCAATATACATCAAACATAGTTAATACAAGTTCAAATTATAATTCTTTTACATACATTACATTCCCAAAAACTAACTTCGCAAATATTTTACAAAAATGGATTAAAAGCCATAAGTCGGCCTTTCTTCATCCCTGAGGCCCCAAATACAAGCAGTCCACTGGTGTATAACCATACTTGAAATGTTTTCCCATAAAAGGTGAGCTGCGCTCAATAGCGTATCTCCAAAATAGGCCACTCCCCAACCTAAGTGCATATGAAATGTTCACATGCAACATTCAATAAGAAACAATGCATTCCAATCAAGAATATGAAATTCAATGTTAGAAATTACCATGCCATGCTGTGAAATGAGGTGAACTCATTCATGCACTTAAACCCGAGCCCTCTCTGGCTCCCACAATACAATGCAATGCCAATGTATATAAATCCGCCATTTATGTTACACATCAAATGACCATTATAAATCTCGGGTCTTTCTTGGGGTGGGGATTCATGGACTTATACCAAGGGTCACCCAACCCACACGGAATTCATGGGCTTCTACTAAGGGTTCCGCGTACACCTACACACTTTATGGGTTGAACCAAGGGAGTGCGTATTCCAGTCATCGTGTCTTGCACCCGAGGGAATTTTCTAACCCTTTTTGCTAACTCCGACCCTATTTTCAATGCAAATCATGTGACTCAGTCGAACCTCGATCCAACTATCCCGAGCCCATGAATCATTCACCAATAATGGAGTTTGATCAACTATGCACACACACCCACACTCATGCCTCATGCCCATGAATCCGTTGTCTCAGTGCAAATGTAATGTAATGTGTAATTGCAACACCAATGTTATGTCCAATATGTACGAGTGCCATATGAACCATTTAACCACATATCTACATATTCCATGGCAATTTATATCTAAAGTATATAATTACTATAATTCATCATAATGTCAATATATCAAAATATCAACAATGATGCCCAAATATGTTATCATATAATCTCATGCAATTAACATCCTATATTTCATATAGGCATTTTATCAAACATCTTCAAGGCATCAAATCATATAATCACATAAAATGTCCAAATTCATCACATAACTAAAAAAAATTAGATTAAGTGATTTTCACTTACCCAATAATCAAAACATCCAAAAAATCACAAACTAGCAATTTCTAATTATCAATACATACTAGAATTGAATCCACCTATTTTCGTTAAATCAACTACCATTGGAAAGTGTTAAAATACACATAACAGTCCATCCATTTCATATATTCATCCTAGGTTGAAAATAAACCTAGTTAGGATAAAAACCCTACGTCTTAAAGCGTAAAATCAACGTACGAAGCTTCAAGGATTCAACCCAAGCTCAAACCCAAGCTTCCCCCAAAATCATGTTTTGGAATCTTTGGTGAAATCCTTTGTTTTTGGTATGGTTGCATAGCCCTCGTCGAGGAGATCGACTTTAATGCTTGCCCCAAAGAATTTTGACAGATGGAACTTTCTGGATTTGAAAGAGAAGGTTAGAATTCTCTCTTTTTCCTCTCTTCTATTGCCAAGGTTAAACCAAGCCAAAAATTAGTAGAGAGTTTCCTAAAAAATCAGATTTTAGTCTCTATTTATTCACTTTAATGCTTGGTCCATGTTGTGCCACACGCCCCCTTTCAGTAGTCCATTTTCGCTCCGAAACGATTAAATTCTGTTGTGGTTCAAGTTCAAATTTTTTTATTTCAACTTGCTTTAAATTACTTTCCAAATTTTAAAATTTATTAAAAAATTCGTTATTGGGTCACCCGAGACCAGACCGTCTTGTAAAATGAAAAAAATATGACTATCTCAAAATTTGACAAAATTGGTCTGGGTAACTAGATTTTGCGAGATGAATCTAATGGTGTGGTCTGCTTCATCATCCGAGCTCTAGAAAAATAAGAGTTCTCAACCCGCATTGTAGTGACAATTTACCGTTTTGCTCTTTTTCATAAAAAGTTCAAATTTACCCGGGTTTTAGGAAGTGGGTTTGTCAAAAACCAACCTGGAGTTAGAACATTATGTCCAAAACTAGTAGATTAGACCTAACTCCCAGATTAACACATGTACCCTTTTTTAAATATTTACTTTCAAACAATAACTCATACCGTCCAGATATTACAAAATCACTTTTATCCTTCCTTTATATTCCAACATACGTTCTACATATGTATATTCCCTTAATTACTAGATCTCAATTAATTATACAAAATGTCACAGCAAGACACGAAAACCAATTCCCTCTTACCTCTCAGTGAGTTTATATAAACGATAAACAATTAATGACAAAAGTAAGTAACACATACTTCTATAATCGTCTCATCAGTATAACTGAACAATTTTATAAGCCAATACATAAAAGCTCTCATAATTCTTTAGCAATCATCATATAATACACCAAACACCATAGCCTCCAGTAGGAGTATACCAATGCCACCACACAGGCTATACCTGCTACATAGGCTCAAGCTAAAATCGCCACATAAGCTATGCTTATCATATAGATAGTATTTGGCACAAAGGTAACATTTGCCACACAAACTATCTGTTAATCAATTAATCTTTTTTCCAATAAGGCCACTTATCATAATCATAACACCAAATATAACTGAATGTTGCCAATATCAAATAATAATTCATATAGTCACCTATTAACAACAAGTAACATTAGCCTTTATAGCTATCCCTATTAATAGCGGTTATAAAATATAATCATATAGAATTCATAACACCTGTACTCACAATAAGCTCGATCGCTCTCTTTCTTTTTCCATTAATGTGACATAGCTCATCCACAGTACTAACCATAAATAGTATTCATATCAATAAACATTCAATAACATTTAAATCATGTTCAAATTAATTTTAAGAATACACAGAAGATACACCCACCTCAAGTCTAGGTGTCGTACAAACCCCGTCCTTTGATGAGATCTTAAGCATACTTGACAAAGGAGTTGGCACTTCCGTTCCTACCACATATCATAATTACCACATATAAATACCCTTTATATATTTACTTATGCATATGTAGCTATGTATTCATATCCATGCTATCATATTTCTAAATTCTCTTTGTAAAACCCAGGTAAATTTGAACTTTTTTTCAAAAAGGGCAAAATGGTGATTTAACACTCTTATGCGTATTTAAACTACTCATGTTCAAGGGATCGGATGAGAAAACGAACTTCGTCGTTGGATTCGTATCGCAAAACCTAGTCACCCTGTCAAATTTGATCGAATTTTGAGATAGTCGAATTTTTTGCACGTCGTTCGAGGCGACTGCGTGGCGAATGACATTTTAAAGGTCCCAAAAAATGTATTATTTAAAAATTTTCTTAAAATTAAGTTAAATTTCAAATAAAATTAATTTGAACTTAATCCAAGATATAATGAATCGTTTCAAGACGAAAAATGGATCCAAAAGTCATAGATATGCAATTCAATTTGGTCCGCACATTAAGGGGGTATAAATCGGGGAAAATATCTGAAAAATCAGATATTTCACACCATTATTCAGTCCTGTTTGGCCGGCCATAGAGAGAAAAGAGAAAATAGAAAAGTGAAAAAGCTTTGATCCTCAAGCTTCTCCTCTGATCTAAGAAGTTCGGTCGCTCAGATTACCTCGAATCAAGAGTTAAAATCGATCACCGCGATGAGGGCTACGTCTACGTACCAAGAAAAGTGAATTTCACCAAAGATCTAAAGAAAATATTTTGGAAAAATCAAGTCCTTGGGCTATTGTTGATGTTTTTGGAAGTTCTATCACTTCCTTCACGCTACTAGAGGTAAGATTCTTCCTACTTTGGGTTTATTCCTATCCTAATGGGCTGTTTAGGGCCTATTTTGTGGCTGAATTTGGGAGTGCTTTTAGACCATTTTACTGACTATTTTTAGGCCATTTTATGGACAATTTTTAATTTGTTTTACGGACCATTTTTAGGCCGTTATATGGACTATTTTTAGGCAGAAATTGTGCCTTGGTGATTAAGTGTATTATTGGCATACAAATTGTGATAACATGCTTGGAATTATTTTATAAAATTTTTTAATGTATATACATGCTTGTGTTATATTGACATTGTGTAAAATTATGAGAATTATATGCTTATGATATAATTTTGCCATGAAATATAGCAAATGTATTGAATATGTAATCATTGTGCAATGGGACATCATATTGCATATGCACAATAACATTGTAATGTATATAATCATTGGGGATCAAATACATGGCATGTAATGTATGTAAAGAATTGTAATTGGACTTTTATGGACTAATTTTAATATAGCCTCACATGTTTTGTACGAGTATGGATCAATGGACTCGGTGTGGTCTATATTTACTCATAAATGGACCCAGTGTGGTCATTATTGAATATTGGATCTCGGATGGGTCTTGTTATTATATGATGCACATGTTGTGTTTTGAATAGAGTTTTCCTTACAAATGAGACTCTGCCCAAATTTTTATTAAATTATGGATCCCGATAAATAGCGCATAACGTTGTGATATCGAGTCACTCGGTATCCGCACGTATTCCACGGATTGATGGATAATCAACGGACCCCTGAATTTTGGGGCATCACAGCTTGGTATCAAAGCTTAGGTACTCGATAAACCTAGGGTTTGATGGGCATGAGTCTAGACCATGGCATTCATTGTGCATTTCATGTTATGTTCTTTAATTGCCATATATTATGTGCTATGTGTTATGTGATTATATGCATGGTAGAAATGTATATGAAAAAAAGGAACACTGTGATTAGAAAACATAACCTTGGGGGTTCGGGAAAAGAATGAACAAGATGGTTTGTGGTGTTGATTTTATTAGTGGTTGACACATGCTTTACTAGTTAGACAAGGAGAGAAACCTCAAAATTTAAATTTGATCCCCATTTTAGGATACAATGTAAGACTCTATTGCTATCTGACATATATAGATGGCTAATCGAGGAAGAGGATGGCAAGACAGTGGGCAGAATAATAACCAACCACCACTGACCTTTGACCAAAAAGCCTTCATAGAGGCTATTGGTATTGCGGCGACTACCATAGCACAAGCTAGTGCTACGGTTGTTACTATTGCACATAATAGTGCAAATGTAGGTCAAGAAGGATCAAGTAACCTCCAAAAGTTCAAAACACACAATCTTTCGATCTTTCTGGGAGGGGTGGATCTGATGGTGGCTGACCATTGGTTTGGACAAGTGGATAAGGTCTTAGGGGCAATGGAGATCACCACCGATGCTACGAAGATAACCCTAGCTTCTTTCCTGCAAGAGGGAGAATCCCAAGTGTGGTGGGTTTGGGTAAAGACCTCAAGGAACTTGGGGACAATGACATGGCTAGAGTTCAATGAACTCTTCATGGGTAAGTACTTCCAGGTGGCTGCTCGACATGCAAAGGCCCGGGAGTTCTTAGACTTGAAGCAAGAAACAATGACGGTAATGGAATACGTGGCTAAGTTCACTGAATTAGCCTATTTTGCTGACGATTATGTGGCCACAGACATGGCCAAAGTACGTAAGTTTGAAGTTCTTCATCCGGGAAAAAATTATGGGTCTTCTTCTGTAAGACTTGGACACAATGGTCACACAGCTATGGCCATCGAGAAAGAGGTTGATGATGCAAGGAACATCCAAGAAGTGGGTGGTAAAGACAAGAAGAAGGATGGCCAATCCTCTTCTTCTAGTGCAGGGAAGAAGCAGAAGACTTTTGCTCTGCAGGGGCATCAAGGGCAGGACCACGACTATCAAAGCCAAGGACAAGGTCAGTCCTCCTGAGGTGGGAGAAACTTCAGGACTATGTATCAGGCAGGTTAGAAGACTTGCTATCATTGTCATCAGTTGGGTCATGTGAGGAAAGATTGTCCTCAGCGACAGGGATCCCAGTCCCAGTCTTCAATGGGGTACTCACAGATGCATTCTATTCCTCCCTACCCTATCATGGGCCAGTAGATCCAATATCAGTTTCAGGGCGCTGCACAGGGCCATACTACTTTATCACATATAGGGATTCTGTAATCAGGCTAGATGGGCCAGGGCATGGGTCGAGGTGAAGGCCAGGGCTCACAAGCCGAGACTTTAGGGACTCAGGGGCGTGTCTACGCCATCAATTCTCAGACTGAGCCGGTAGGTCAGTCGGTTATCCATCTTACATTTCTACTCTCTCGCTTATGGGCAAGGGTATTATTTGACTCTGGTGCATCTCATTCATTCATTATTGCATCATGTGTAAAAGATTTGGGCTTAGAGGTTGATACCTTAGAAGAGCCATTGCATGTGAGTTCTTGCCTAAGAGTTAGGGTGAGTGTTGATTAGATATGTCGGGATTGTGAGTTAGAGATCTCAGGGATTCTACTCACTGTGGACTTTAGGGTCATAGACATGTCAGAGTTTGATGTCATCCTTGGGATGGACTGCTCGTCATTGATTGTGATCGTAAGATGGTCACTGCCTATACACCAGACAATATTTAATTTATGTTTTAGGGGGATAAGCACGATGCTCTACCCCAAGCCGTATACGACTCGAGATGGCACAGACAGTTGATATGGTGGCTAGCAAGTCTTACCCTGGAGGACGAGGCGAGACAAGAGTTTGGTCACCTCGAGTGGTGTGTGAATATGAGGATGTTTTTCTAGATGAACTATTGGGATTACCTCCACATAGGGATGTAGACTTCACTATTGAGTTGCACCTCGATACATATCCTATTTCTATGACCCCGTATAGAATGGCACCAACTAAGTTGTAAGAACTCAAGGTATAATTATAGGAATTGTTGGACAGGGATTTTATTCGACCGAGCGCCTCTCCTTGGGGGGCTCCGGTGCTATTTGCCAAGAAAAAAGACAAGACCCTTCGACTATGCATAGACTATCGACAGTTGAATAGAGATTCTATCAAGAATAGATACCCTTTGCCGAGGGTTAACGATTTGTTTGATCAACTGAAAGGGGGCGGGGCTACTCCAAGATAGATCTCAGCACCGATTACCATATGTTGAGTGTTAGGGAGACAAATATCCCTAAGACGGCGTTTAGCACGTATTATGGGCACTTCGAGTTTATTGTCATGCCTTTTGGATTAACAAATGTCCCGACGACATTCATGGATCTCATGCATATGGTATTCTAACCCTACATAGATCAGTTCGTCGTGGTCTCTATTAATGACATCTTGATCTACTCTAGGTCTGAGGAGGAGCATGAGGGTCACTTGAGGATTGTTCTCCAGACCTTGAGGGACCATCAGTTGTACGTCAAGTTCAACAAGTGTGAATTTTAGCTGACTGAGGTAAATTTTTTTTAAATGTGGTGTTGGCTTCAGGTGTATCCGTGGACCTAGAAAAGGTTGAAGCAGTCAAGAATTGGGAGAGGCTGAAGTCAGTCTTTGAGATACGCAGTTTCTTGAAATTGGCAGGATATTATCGGTGGTTAAAATAGGATATTATCGGTGGTTAAAACAGGATATTATCGGTGGTTCATTGAGGACTTCTCTCGATTAGCTGACCAAGTTGACCCGCAAGGAGGTTAAGTTTGAGTGGATTACTCGTGCGAGAAGGTATTCCAGGAGTTGAAGAGGAGGCTTACTTTAGCTCCTATTTTGATTGTTCCGAAAAGGGGACAGAGGTACACAGTGTATTGTGATGCCTCTAAGGACGGTCTTGAGTGCATTTTGTTGCAATCCTGAAGGGTAGTGGCTTATGATTCTCGATATTGAAAAACCACGAGCAAAGTTACCCCACACATGACATGAAGTTGGCGGCCATTGTCTTTGCCTTGAAGGCTTGGAGACACTATCTATACTGTAAACATTTAATGGTATTTTTAAACCACTAGAGTCTGAAGTACATTTTTACATAGCGGGACTTCAACATGAGACAAGGCAAGGGGATGGAGTATCTGGAAGACTATGACTTCACTTTGCATTACCATCTCGATAAGATAAATGGGGTGGCCGATGCACTCAGCCAGAAGTCATAGGGAGTGTTGGATAGTATGGCTTCCCAGGAGTGACAGATGCACGAGATTGTGGGACAGTTCAATCTACACTACAGGGGTCAGGCTTAGGGTATTTTGGGGAGTTTAGTGGCTACGCCTTCCCTACTGAGCAGAGTGATCGAGTCCCAAGGACAGGACATGAAGATATTGTCCATCAGGGACCGGGTATAGTCGGGTACAGGTGACGAAGACTGGACCATTCACACGGATGGTAGTCTTCAGTATAGGGAAAGGGTTGTGGTTCTCCAGTCAGCAGATCTGAGAGAGGAGATCCTCAAGGAGTTCCATTGCTTCCATTTTGTTGTGCATCCAGGTGCCACGAAGATATACCATCATCTTCGTCGCCAGTATTACTGGAGTGGGATGGAGAAATACATTGGGGATTTTGTTCGTCAATGTCTCACATGTCAGCAAGTAAAGACAGAGCACCAGAGTCTAGCGGGATTACTCCAGCCATTGGAGGTAGCTGACTGGAAGTGGGAGCATATCACGATGAATTTTGCGACTCACTTACAACGAACATCACGAGGGCATGATGTGGTGTGGGAGATAGTGGACCGACTTACTAAGTCAGCACACTTTTTGGTGGTCCGGATGACCTTCACACTAGAGGAATTCTATAGATTGTATATACAGAAGATTATTCGGTTGCATGGGGTTCATGTATCCATAGTATCAGATCGGGTTCCCAATTTTATGGCTCATTTTTTGGGAGAGTTTCCAGCGAGCCATGGGGACACAGTTAATGATGAACACTGCTTTTTATCTCCATACGAACGGTCAGTCGGAGAGGACCATCCAGACATTAGAGGGCATGCTACGATCATGCGTCCTAAATCTCAAGGGTAGTTGAGAAGAACATTTACCCTTAGTGGAGTTCGCCTACAACAACAGTTACCAGACGAGCATACAGATGGCACTTTATGAGGCATTATATGGGAGGCCTTGTCGATCTCCGGTTTATTGGACAGAGATAGGAGAGAGACTCTCTACGGGTCTGAATTTGGTTAGCGACACCTCTGAGAATGTGGACTTGACATACAAAAGTCTTCTTACGATGCAGAGCCGACAAAAGAGCTACGCCGACAGGCGGCAGCGACCTCTAGAGTTTGAGGTGGAAGATCATATCTTCTTGAAGGTGATCCCTAAGAGTGGAGTGGTCAGGTTCGGCAAGCGAAAAAAGCTATCGCCGAGGTATATTGGGCCCTTCGAGGTACTTGAGAGGGTTAATGCAGTTGCTTATCGTTGGCATTACCGCCAAGTCTATTGGATGTCGACGTGGTATTCCATGTCTCTATGCTCTAGAAATACACTCCAGATCTAACTCATGTGGTGGATTAGGGAGAGGTTGTTATTGATACGAATAGTACCTTCGAGGAGAGGCCAATGCGTATCATGGATAGCTGAGATCAGGTTTTGTGAGGCAAGACCGTGAGGCTACTGAAGGTGTTGCAGCAACATCAAGAAGTGGAAGAGGTGATATGGAAGCACGAGGACACTATACGTACCAATTATCTTTCTTTATCCGAAGATGGAGGTACTTTCTTATAGTCATTTAATATTAAATAACTGTTGCATATGCATGTGATTGTATGTATGTATGTGTGAATTTCAGGGACGAAATTCTTGTAAGGAGAGAAGAATGTAAAACCCGAGTAAATTTGAACTTTTTCTTAAAAAGGGGAAAATAGTAATTTCCACCCTTATGCATATTTAACATACTCATGTTCTAGTGTTCGGATGAGAAAACGAACTTCGCCGTAAGATTCGTATCGCAAAACCTAGTCACCCTGTCAAATTTCGTCAAATTCTGAGATAGTCAGATTTTTGCATCTTGTTCGACGCGATTACATGGCGAATGACATTTTAAATGTCCCCAAAAAAGTATTTTTTAAAATTTTCTTAAAATTAATTTAAAGTTCAAATAAAATTTATTTGATCTTAATTCAACATATAATGAATCATTTTGGGATGAAAAACTTATCCGAAAGTCGAAAATATGTGGTCCAATTTGGACCGTACATTAAGGGGATATAAATAAGGGCAAATATCTGAAAAATCAGATATTTCTCACCATTATTCAGTCTGTTTTTGCCGGCCATAGAGAGAGAAGGGAAAATTTTTTGATCTTGCAGCTTCTCCTTCCGATCCAAGAAGTTCCATCGCTTTGATCAACTCGAACCAAGAGTTAAAGTCGATCACCGTGACGAAGGCTACATCTTCGTACCAAGAAAAGTGGATTTCATCGAAGATCCAAAGAAAATATTTTGGAGAAATCAAGTCCTTGGGCTATTGTTGATGTTTTTGGAAGTTCTATCACTTGCTTCATGCTACAAGAGGTAGGGTTCTTCCTACTTTGGGTTTATTACTATCCTAAGGGGTTGTTAGGCGATTGTTTAGGGCTTATTTTGGGGCTAAATTTGAGACTATTTGTGTACACTATTATGGGCTATTTTTGTGTACTGTTATGGGCTATTTTTGCACACTGTTATGGGTTGTTTTTGTGCACTGTTATGGGGTTGTTTTGTTGACTGAAATATGGTTGTATTTTGGAATGAAATGGGGCTGCATGTAGGCTGTCTAAATGGATTGTTTTTGGACTGTTTTAGTGGCTGAAATGGGGCTATGTGTAGGCTGTCCAAATATACTATTTTTGGACTGTTTTAGTGGCTGAAATGGGGCAGCAAGTAGGCTGTCCAAATTGGCCATTTTAGGGACTATTTTTAGACCATTTTGCGGACTACTTTTAGGCCATTTTACAGACTTTTTTTAGTCATTTTACGGACCTTTTTGTCGTTATACGAACTGGTTTTTGGAGGAAATTGTGCCTTGGTGATTCAATGTATTATTGGCATAAAAATTGTGATAACATGCTTGGAATTGTATTATGAAAATTGTCAATATATATACATGCTTGTGTTATATTGACATTGTAGAAAATTATAAGAATTATAAGCTTATGATATAACTTTGCCATGAAATATGTGAAATGTATTGAATATGTAATCATTATGCAATGGGATATCATATTGCATATGCACGATAACATTGCATTATGTGGGTGTGTACATGGTTGTCGTCAACACCACACTTGGTGGATGATGAGTGGACTCGATTAAGCGTGGTCGAAGACCTGGCCGAGTCGCATAGGTTGTATGGTGATTAGGGTTGGGGTTAGAAAGAAGAGACTAGAAGATCCTTCGGGTGCAATCGTCCAGTGGTTGGGATACTCACTCCCTTGATTTGGTCCATGAAGTGTGTGGGTGTACCTAGAGCCCTTGGTGGAAGTCCAAAAATTTCGAGTAGGTTGGAGACCCTTGGTGTAAGCCCATAAACATCCACCCCACAAAAATACCCTAGATTTTTAAAAGTCATTTGATGTGCAACATAAGTGACGGTTCCATATACATTAGCACTTGCATTGTGTTGTGGGAGTCGGTGAGGACTCGGATTAAAGTTGTATGAGTGAGTCTCATCTCATTTCATGGCATGACATGGGATTACATTTTCCTGATTGAAAATAATGTTGTTTATAAATTATTGCATGTGCAAATTTCATATGCTTCTAGGTGGGGAGTAGCCTCTGTAGGAAATACTTTACTGGGCGTGGCTCACCCTATACAGGAAAACATTTCAGGCACGGGAGACACACCGGTGGACGGCTCTGATTCAGGGCCGCAAAGGTGAAGAGAGGCCGAATTGTGGCCTTTAACCTTGTTTTATGTAAAATTTTTGTTCAAACTGTATTTTGGTATGTAAAGAATTGCAATTGGACTTTTATGGACTAAGTTTGATATATCCTTGCATGTTTTGTATGAGTATGGATCAATGGACCCCATATGGTATATATTTACTCATAAATGGAACCGGTGTGGTCATTATTGAGTCTTGGATCTCGAATGGGTCATGTTAATATATGATGCACATGTTGTATTTTGAGTAAAGTTTCCCTTACAAATGAGACGCTACCCTAATTTTTATTAAATTATGGACCCCAGTAAATAGGGCATAATGTTGTGATATCGAGTTACTTGGTATCCACGGGCATTCCATGGGTTGATGGGAACTCAACGGACCCCCAGATTTCGGGGCGTCACACTCTTCCTAATGTTGCACTCTTAACCACCCTAAGCTTTACTCATCTTTTACTACTTTACTCACCTCAATTCTAATTTAAATCCTCATTCCATGTATTTATAATCCAATAAACCCATAAGAAGTTATTTAAGATCCTTTAAATACCTAGATAAGGTTTTAGATCTATTGTATAAGAACCTAGAACATCACAACAAATTTGCCAAAATTGGCTCTGATGAACTTGTTGGTTGTTACTCTTCAACCTATTAAATTTTTATTTCATATCACACTCAACTCTATTTAACTCAAGCCAATTTCTTCTAATTTTCCACTTTTGAACATTTCCTCGAACACTTGAGAAGCATTAAAGTAACATTTGAATTCTTCGTGCGACTTTACTAAAAATAAACATCTATCCTTACTAAATTAATATGAACCCAAATTAATTGTCAAGTAGACTTCCTAGATTTTCCAACCATAGATTGTGACCTCTAATCGTCATCTGATTGACCATGTTTGAACTAATTTTATCTTGGGTGTCTAGTCTTAAAAAAATATTTATCATTCTAAAATTTTCAGCTTTGTTTAGGTTAAAAACTTTATTTCTTCGAGCATAATTTGGTTTTCTATCCTATATCGTTAGAACGGATTTTGAATTTAGTTTCATACGCTTCAAACGATGTGTGAATCTAAGTTTTCTAAAGAAAGTTATCACCGTTTTTTTACTAGGTGCAAAGTTTGTCCAGCAAAAATGGGATTTTTACAACTGTCTCTGTTTTTATACTCACGAACCAAAATCCACTTCAATCTACTCCAAAATAAATTGAAACCCTCCTAAAAATCTCCCATAATCTTTCAATAAACCAAAACAAAACCATTCTCACAACAAGCCATAAAAATTCTAAATAATGTTGTTATACGAAGTTATACCAAAATATATCTAATGTCTAATTATTTCATGTCAAGTTATTTAAATTCTTGTGTATGAAAGAATTGAAAACAAGAAATTTATATTTCTTACAGAATAGTATAATCCGAATTGATCGAACTCGATATCTTTGTTTGAACTCTATTTCAAAATTTGGTTCTTCCTCTTTTTTTTTTCTACATTTCGTTTCACACCAACCACAACCTATGTTCTCTTTCTTCTTTTTCTTTCATTTCCTTCGTGATATCTCTCTCCCTCTCTCTCTTTGTCAACCCACACCCACACTCACATGCACATATATAGCTAGAGTGGACGAGGGAGACACAAGTGTCTCTAATGACTCCCCAATATTTATTTCATAACTATGCTTAGGTCCCCTCTTGATTTCCTTCATCACACACACCCCTCTTACTTTATATTACTCATAACTTCACACAAAACATGTTTTCACTTTTTATGATTTTACATAAAACACAACTTTATCACAAAATTCAATCCCTTAAGCTCATAATTTAATATATCATTTAACCACCATCATTTCAATAACTGTAATTTAACCCCCACAGAGACTATGAAAAATTATGCTTTAGACCCTGTTATTTAATAAAATGTTATGTAAAACATATCCGGCTCTCACAACTCTCCCCTACTAAAAACAATTGCGTCCCCAAAATTAACCCACTGTGTTGAAACAATTGAGAGTACTTTATTCATATACTTCATTCCATTGAGTTCAAGCACACCCATGCCACATAAATACCATAAAACATTTAATAAAAAATACTAGCTAATATCAAATTTTTAGTGTCATATATACCCTAAAATCACCCATCATCCAGCGGTCATCTGGTGGTCTATACTATCTAGTTTTCCAACCATTCTCCATTTTTCCTAAGTATTTAGAGATTGCTCGAGCCATAGTCCAATGAGCTTCTAGCGATCCTTACTTAAAACTAAGGAAAAACTTGTCCTATTGAGCACCGAGTGTTGCTCAGCAAGGGTGTATTCACTGACTAATCTAAGTTTTCAAAAAAAAAAAAAAACAAAAACTAGAGTTGTAAAAAGATTTTCAATAAAAAGTTTAAGAGTCATGCACTGGACAATCCTAAATCCATTTATTAAACCTAAGTAGCTAATGTAAAAATACCCAAAGTAAATTAGGGTTTCTAGTTCATGTGCCTTTCCTAAGTTGTGGAGAATCTTAGGAAGTCTTCATGATGTGACTTTGTAGCTTGGATTTCACCATTCTTCTTGCTTTGAGTCGTCCTCTTTGTAGCGTCATGACCATGGATCTAGTTGAGATTTACATTGTGACCTCATAAAATTAGACAATTATAATAATTAATTTGTTAGCAATCTACCCCTTAGGTAGTTTCATAAAAAAAAAGAAGGGAAATAAATTTAAAGACTACAACTCGAAAACCACAACAAAATATTGAAATATGTTAGGAAATTTATTGTAATTCGCCAATTCTATGAAGTGTTGTTGTAAATCTCAATCTAATTCTATGGTCAAGTTGATTCAAGGATCAAGCTTCAAAAGCAACATGATAGGACCGAGTTCAACCTACAAAGAAAAATTAAGAATATCTCTCATGCACCTTCAATGCTTAAGGCAAAGGTAACGACTTAGAGACCTTTGGCTTATTTATAGACTTAGGATGATTAGGTTAATCGAATTGGAATGAGGAATATCTATGAATGATTCTTAGGCTTTTTATCAAAAATATTTTCTAATCTTGAAATGTGTTTTGAAAATATAGATTTGAGTCATTTATCAGATCCTATTTGAGCAAAAGCTATTGGTGTTCAATAGGACAAGTTTTTGCTTGGTTTCTAGCTAGGGACAAACTTCTGCTTTCTTGCCTTTATCTAGAGCGGTCTCTAAACACTAAGTGATAAAATTATGAAAGATTGATGAGTTGGGCTGCAGAGGCTTCTCGAGTGTTCCAAAGATGGCTCAAGTGGTCCTTATTTGTTAGATCTAGTTTGAACACTTTTTTCATTGCTACGACAACTACTATGTGACGACTTGAGTAGTGGTTCATAAATTTGTGTTTACTTGGTCCCCCAAACAAACCCTATTCCAGAGCTATATAAAGGGAAATCCTTCTTGAGTTAGGGTAAGCCTCTTGTAAGCCTATTTTTTGCCTTTTAAACATCAAGAGAGTGTAAAACAAACCTAGATCCCTAAATCCCCACCATAGAATCATTCTTGAATCTTCTATTCAACATCACACATTGAAGACAAAGATCTAGCATGGAGTTCATCAAAACCCACTTCAGAAAAGGTCATTCTAAGTATCTTAGGAAAAAAGATCACTTGAAGAGCCTAATTGGTCCATCATGGTGGATGCGCTCAACTGAAGCTACTAATAGCTTGGGTGGGTGATATTTGAAGGAAAGATTCGTAGGGAAAGGAGAGATTTTATGTGTTTGAGAGGGAGATTCAATATGGATCTTGTAATGTCCCACTTTTTCTCTTCTTTTCGGAGACTTTAATTGATATAAAAACACCCAAACAAAATAAAAGAGCGCTAATTGTCTCAATAAAATTTTATTTATCAAAATCAACTCCCAATACAAATGAATTCGTCAATATACTTAAATCTCTCAATATAATTAAAACATCAATTACATCGACATCTCCTCGTCTTTAATACTGTAATTATCTCGTTTTGATCTTTTTACTAAAATTAGCCTGAAAATATTAAATAAAGTGGGGAAGTATACAATATAGCGATGAAAAAATATGCTCAATTACAATAATCGAGTATTACAAAGTATCTCAATAAATTGATAACAATATCAAATTTACATAGCACACATCATGCATAATCTTAACACAGATCTGACACCTCACCAATTATCACACCTCAACCCAATTCCACAGGTCTCCTGGTTGGCGATGCATCAGCTATTGGTTGCCACAATCCAGGCTCAATATCCGTATAACACAATCAATTAGACAAAAAAATTCAACGATATTCAATCGAAATTTCGAAATAACGATAGCACAATTTAGAATACAAATCATAGGATAATCAAAAAAATACTCTTTGCAAAGAGATTTAAAAAGAGCATATTGCATACCACTCTGTACCTCAAAATCTTTGTTTGAATTTGATAACTAAACTTTCTTCCTTTTTTCCTCAACTTCTCTTGCCTTCTCTCTGGGAGGTCATCAATGTGTTTTCCTTCTAATTCCATAACTAATTCCCCTATTTGTAGGCCTTCAGTACTCCTAGGAATATTCTAGACGAATATTCTAAAATGTGGAATATTCTAAAATCTTCTAGAACTTTTTAGATCTTTCTAAATGATCTGTTTTTGTCCCATAACGATTAAATTCATCTCGGTTTAAGTTTAAATTAATTTTATTTAAAATTTAATTCAATAATAAAGAAATTATCTAAAATTTATTTGTGGGGACCTTTGTGAGGTCAACCGTCACCCAGTCGCTTTGAAATAAGTGCAAAATTTGACTATCTCATAATTCAACAAAAATTATCTAAGTGACACAGTTTCGCGAGATGAATTCAACCATGAAGTCCATTGTGTCATCCGAGCTCTAGAGAAATATTTATTTTAAATCCACACTGTAGTGGCGAATTATCGTTTTGCCCTTTTTCTGAAAGAGTATCAAATTCACCCGGGTTTTACATTCTTTCCTCCTTAAAAGAATTTCGTTCACATAATTATGTTTAAACTACTTCTAAAAAATTGGGATCTCACAGATCTTCCATCACAATTATACACTTGGGATTCCTAAACATGGCCTAAAGGGGGTTAATAGGTATTAAAAATTCTTGATTAACCAATCACCAATTTAAAACCTAAAGCACTGCAATTATTGATTAACAAATTAATTAAGCAATTGAAAATGTGAACCCCTTTTTCAACAACCTCAAAATTGAGTCATCTAAATTAATGTAAATATTTAATAATTGATTGATTTACACTCAAATACACCACGACTACGATCCCACACCCAACGCCAATTGTTCTCAATACCCTTTTTGATTAATGGAAAGATAAAAAAACATTCGATCAAACAAATTCTACATGTGTGTGCTATTACATGTATGTATGCAAAATAAATCTAGTAAATAGCATTTATAAGACAAACATTTGGTCATGCGGAACCCAACTTGGGAAAACCATGGAGGTAGCTGTTCACCAAGCCTAATCTACTAAATCAAAATCAATTTACTGGTACTCAAGTCTTACGTCAATCAATTCTTGGTTAGATGCTCATTTCCTCTACAAATCTCTCTTTCGAAGATCACCCACCGAAGTTATGAGCAGCTTCACTTAAACCCATCCACCACAATCTATCGTTGAGGATCCTCAAGCGATCTTCTCTCCTAAGATTCTTGGAACACACACCTCATCTAAGTGGGTGCTGAAGAACTCCAAACTAGATCTCCTTCTTCAATGTGTGAAGTGGAATAGAAGATGTAAGATGGATGGCCTTTGGGGATTTAGGGATCAGAGGTTTGTTCTTTTATATCTAAAGGGTTAAGAGGCAAAATGTTTGCTTACAAATAGAGATCCCCTAATATAGGAAGGCTTAACCTTTGTATAATTATTGAATAATGTTTGTCTTGGGGACCAAGTAAACACAAATTCTTGAACCGCTGCTCGAGTTATTATAGAGCGGTCAAAGGGCCATGGTCACTAGAATGACAAAAGTGAATCAAGCAAAATCTAGCTAACAGGGACCAGTCAATCAATCTTACTTCCGGTCGAGCCGTCTCACGATCGGTTGAGTGACCTGAGATGGATCTCTACTATCTAACTCATCAACTTTTCTCAATTTTATCCGTAAATTTTAAGAGACCACTCTAGCCAAATGCAAGAAAATAGAGGGCGGTTCCTATTTGTTTTTAAGCTAGAACCAAGAAAAAACTTATTTTATTGAGCATTAAGGGGTGTTGCTCAAATAAGGTCTAATAAATGATTTAATCTATGTTTTCAAAACACATATAAGGTTTAGAAAAACTTTTAATAAAAAACCCTAAGATTCATTCATGAATTTTCCTAAATCCAATTCAGTTAACCTAATCGTCCTAAGTCTATAAATAAACCAAAGGTTCTAGGTCTTTAGGTCATTACCTTTGTCCTAAGCATCAAAGGCGCATCAACGATCTTCTTAATTTTTCTTTGTAGCTTGAACTCCTTCTTTCCATGTTATTTCTTGAGTTTGATCTTTAAAATATATTGACAATGGAATTAGTTGAGATTTACATCATGGCTTCACGAAATTATCCAATTGCAATATAATTCCTAACAATCTCCCCCTTTGGCAATTTTTTGATAAAAAAAATAACATTACAACTGAAAAACCACTAAGAACAAAGCGAATTGTAAAGAAATTTCAACACTTATTTTACAAGCTTCACAATCTCAAAAACTAAGTAAAAAACTATCTTCAAATTAATGCTTTGAAGATCATAGTCCTGCACACAATAGCTCAACCAATGCCTCGTGAAAAGCATCATATATGTAAATGACATAATATAATCATAGGTATGGAAATCACCAAGAGAAGCATAGGTCATGTTCATGTTAGCATCTTGCAACATATATGAGAAATGCTAGCCTTTAATATGCTAGAGGACCTATAGATTTAGAAACCATAATGCAAAACAAGTTCTTCCCCTTACTTGGTGTTCACACAAAAAAAATAAGTGCAAAATAACAAAGAAAAAGTGTGGCTTCTAGCCAACTTTGTAAATGTACTCCTCCTAAGTAAACCAATAAACTCCCCTTTACTTTTTCCCCATGCGACTAATCCCTAACGAGTCACAAATGTCAGGCCAATTATTCCCAGAAAGTATCCCTTTTTTTGGTCACCAACTGCCATATCCAATAACAATTAAAATTAAGAAACATGGTATAAAAGAAATAATTAAACATAGCATATATCATAACAATGATAAGCAAAGTGTAATTAGGAAAGGGAAAACACATTACATTTAACCTCAAGTCTAAAATGTAATAGCTAAACATAAAGAATCAAGACTTAAAGTGAGTCACATAACGAGAAAAAAAAAGTAGTCACATAACAAGAAAAAAAAAAGGAAAACCTAATAAAGAAAAACTAGAGTACTTAAGTAGAAAACCATGAATAAATAATGAATCACAAAAAAAAAAAACTCTCAAACGGTCATATACTAAGTCCTCTAAATCAAACAGTTCTAGTGGTTATGTCATCTTCACCATCATGATCACCATCATCTCATGTTCCACTGCGTCGAGGCTGTGGTAGATTTGATTTATCATTGTCGTCAAACTTGGACACTTCTTCCTTCTTCTTGCCCTTTAGCATCCTCCCAAGTCAGCTAAATATGGATCCAATAGATCCTAAAGAAAAATTGTGTATTCTCTAGGATCACAACTTGCCTATCTATTACATCTAACCTCTAAGGGGTCAGGCGATGATGTTAATAGATATACTTCTCCATCTATGTAAGCTTGTCAACTACATAAGCTATATTGTCAGAACCAAACTTAGGTGGTGGTGCACAGGGGACAGTCTCATCACATGGAACCTCCATTTCATCCTCAACCAAAACATACTTGGTCTTAGCTTTACTCAACTTCAAAGAACTCTTGTTCAGAGGCCAATTGGGTTTCTACATCCTATCCTCAGGCAAAGTAATTGCATGCTTTGCCTTGTAGATCCAAGTAATCAATGATCCAAAAGGTAGACCATCGAATAATCAACCCTCCTCAAAAGCTCATCAGATAACCCCAAGAATCAACAAAGAAAGAATAAGATCTAAACCTTTCCCTATGGCATATAACATATGTGCTCTTTAGACAGTAAAGTCTAAAACATTGGCTTTTAGTGGTACTTAGCACAGTTCCAACCGTCAGGGTATGGAGCTCCATATAACTTAGATGTAACATCATAGAGCCTAGGTACCACCTCAATAGGTCTATGTTTATATGCATCATTGGGTACCAAAGGCAAGTGAAGAGTGCTAATAATCAAATCAGTAGAAAATTCAAATAACACATCTCAAACTTATGTACTAAAATGCTCATTATCTATAGTGGTGTTCTGAATGTGTTCACAAAATTCCCACGTAATGTTCTCATTTGCTAACCATAGGGCCATGAAGAGATGTGTCCATCCTCTAGTCTCAAAATTCAAAGGAAATAAATATTCCATACCCTTGTGAAGTTCACTCCTCTTTCCACGACTATCGACCTAGATGTATGCTTTCGTCTATACAAATTGTGGTGATTTGGGTCCTAGAAGGGACTTCTCTCATTGAACACACATACTTGGGCTCTTTCCTTAACTCTCTGAGGCATTTCCCAAATTAATCGATGAATGGGTGTAAAATCAAGTGAATGTCAAGAATCTAATGTTGAAACACACCTTTAAACACGCTAGAAGAAGTTTAATGGAGTGGGTTAGCCTTGGATAGGTGGGAAATGGGGTTAGGATTGATTTTGGAATGGAGTGAAATGAATTAGAATTAGTGAAAATCTAAATTTTAAAGCATCGGGTGCGAATTTTTGTGCTAGCAGATCGAGATGGTGTCAAGGTCAGTCAAGAAGTTCTTGAATTCTTCTTGTACATGTAAACCCCCATATGTTAATGTAATATAATCATACATTGTGCAGTAATGTGATATATGTAATGGTGTAGGAATGAAGTCCATGAATTATAACCGTAGAAAATACTAATATAGTAAAATAATAGTTAAAGCTGGTTTGGCTAGTGAATTTACAATATAATTTGTAAAAGAACTTCTATAAACTAGGTGTGGGGTACAAATGTATGTTGTGTAAGTTTTGGTTGGCTTTGGGAGGGTTTAGGATGGATTGGAAATGAAAAATGGAGGAAAAAGGCAAAACAGGGCAAAACCGTACTGGTACTGTGTACCAGTATTGAACCGTACCGGTATGGTATTTCGGAACACTTTGGTCTAGAGAGTTAGATGTACCGGTACGGCCGAAAGAAATTTGAACTTTAAAAGTCGCAAACTTAGCCCGATTTTTGCCCTATAAATACATTATGACGCCTCCATTGGCTCCATTTCTGCCTCTCTAACCTTAGAAACCCTAAGAGAGGAAAAAAGGAATAGAAGAGAGGAAGAAAGGAAGAGAAAAACAAGAGTTTAAAGGGGTTATTAAAGATCAAAACCTAGCTTTCAAGAATATAAGGTAGGGGACTTCTTCCTAGTCTCTTTCATTGAGGCTAGGGCTAATATATATACATATTTTGACTCTTATTAATGTGTGTTTGCTATGGGTTATTTGTTTCTTAGTTCTATTGCGATTATTAACATGTTTTACCCAAAGTTATGGTTGATACCCATTTTTCTTACTTCAAAAATCTAGATTCCAAGAGGGAGGGATGTTTCCCTTGATTTCAAAAACTCTAGTGTTTGATATCGTACAACAAAATAATATTGATGATGATCTCTTATATATTTTCTTTAATTTTCCCTATTTGAGGATATCACTTGTGAGAATTGGGGATTTTCTTGGAAAATTGATTGTAAATTGGGGACTTTGTGGAATTGTTGGGTATTTGAGAAAATAGTGGGTGATGTATTACTTGTATGGTCGTATAGACAAATATGAGTGAGAGGTTCCTTGTAA
>CM042198.1:7056717-7068493 GCA_023539305.1 Ilex asprella
TATATATATATATATATATATATTACTGACAGTCTTACAACTACAACGTTCCTACCAGTCCACTGGAATGCTGAGGCTGTTTAACTGGCGGTTATGTAACTAGCTTTCTTGAGAAGTTGTTGGGTTATGCTATACTACCACCAGCTAGCCTAAGAAGCGGCTGTTATGGTTTATTATATAATAAGGAACAGTCATAACGTCAAGGGAATAACTCAAGTATTCCTCATGAATGGCTTGTCCTTCTGGTTTGCTTGAGTTAATCAATTGAAGTGGATATAACCAGCTTTCTTGAGAAGTTGCTGAATTATTATTTATACCACCAGCTCGCCTAAGAAGCGGTTGTGTTATAATTTATATACATCAGACCTACCAATTGACTTGCCAGTAAAATGGAGGTTAATCGTTGTGAGGAAGCATTTCCAGTAACTTAAGCAATACAAAGCATATGGATCCCTAAACTGAAGGGTATCTTTTAATTTCTTATCAGTTATATGTTTTATTAACGCACTGTCTTTATTTTTTATAAGTTGAATTAGTTACCAAACTAAGCTCACACCACAAGCTATCAAACAAAATTCTGCTTCAAACAACACTTTTATTTTTTTTTAATTTTATTTTAAGTTCTAATTACTACAACTCTTTGTGGGATCGATACTTGGACTTAAAACCGAGAAAACTATAATTCGACCACTTATACTTGGGTGTAATATAATAATATAATTCTGACACACTAAAAAGTGCGAATCAGATGTTGATTGGAACTCAGTTTGTAACACCCCACCCTCCACATGACATAATATTGTCCGCTTTGGGCCCACTGACCCTCACGGTTTTGTTTCTTCCCGTACCCCTAGGAAAAGGCCTTATGTCATGTAAGGTGAGGGGCTTACTTATAAACCTAGCAACTTTCTCCTCCCTAATCGATGTGGGATACCAGGATCTCACAATCCACCCGCCTCAGGGCTGCACGTCCCCGTGCAGCACAGGTATACTTACCAGTAACCTCCCGCCCATACGCGAGCACGGTAGAGCCTTACTCTCGATTCAGGTGAGAGTCGGCTCTAATACCATTTTGTAACACTCCACCCTCCACATGACATAATATTGTCCACTTTGGGCCCACTGGCCCTCACGATTTTATTTCTCCCAGTACCCCTAGGAAAAAGCCTTATGTCATGTAAGGTGATGGGCTTACTTATAAACCCAGCAATTTTTTTCTCCCTAATCGATGTGGGATACCAGGATCTCACACAGTTGGTATTGTTCATTTCTATTATTATTGTTACTTAACTTGAGATCAGTTGTAAAATATCCCTATTTTACTTCAAAGATTATATATGCTATTTGTTAAATGAGACCGACCTTTTTATATGTTTTTCTAAAACTTGTTGGAGTGTGAAGATTTTTGCTACAGAGCTTTGTGCTCACCCCCTACAGTTAAATATTTTTCAGATTATACTCTTGAGGAGGAGTTAGGAGTCGAGGAGCCTGTATACTGTAAGACTCCGTTAGACGGGAATGTGGATCCCGAGGTGGATACTTAGAGCAACACATTCTTTTGTACTAGACTAGGATATTCTTTTGAAATAATGTAAAGCCTAGTTTACTTTTGTTATATTCCGCTGCGCTACATTAATACATTGTGAAATATAAAGGCTAAGATGGGCCTATTCTGTTGAAAAAATATTGTAAATCTTATGGATGACTTACGAAGTCTTATTTAATGATGGATTCTTTTTGTGCTCTCATTATTTAAATGATTTTAGAATGGAATGCTGTCCGAGGTGGTTTTTGGGGCGTTACAGGTTTTGGTATCAGAGCCTAGGCTTTAGGTTTTACATGAGATCTGTAGGTTATTGATTCACACTAGAGAAATAGGACAGGTCGAAAGAATTTGTTTGGTCTTGTTCTATAGGAACCATATACTTTAGATTAAAATAATATTTAGGATATTTTGTACATTAATAAAAGTAAATTGGGAATTGATGTGCGGGATGGACGAAGGACGAGGACGTGGACGCCGCTTTGGACGAGGACGTGATTACCAAGCATCACCTCCTCCGCCATCCCCTCCGATTCCATGAATGGCATATATCAATGCTTGATGGAGTTAATTAGTTCGGTACAACAAAAAAATGGGAACAACAGCCATAATGGTGGGGCTCATCCATTAGCCCAAACCGAGCAATAGGAATGAGAATCGGCGAATGATGGTTCTTAGAGAATTTCTATGCCAACACACACCTACATTCCAAGGAAGCTCTAACCCCTTGGATGCAGATAGATGAATCCGCCAAGTGAAGAAGATCTGTGACGACATGGGAGTTGTCGAGGACTTGCAGGTTGGCTTAGCTATCTACCTGTTCGAGGGGGAGGCCGACCATTGGTGGGACTCAGTGAAACGAAGGAGGAACACTGATGTGTTACTTGGAAGGAGTTTGACGAAATCTTACAAGACAAGTACTTTCCATAATCCGTCAGAGACAGAAAAAAGGCCGATTTTCTTTCTCTACGACAGGGTAGCATGATAGTGGCCGAGTGCGAGAGGAGGTTCGATGAGCTATCCCATTATGCTACGAAATTTATACTTAATGAGGCCGGCAGGGCCAAGCACTTTGAGTAAGGCTTAAGGCCGGTCATCCAAGAGAAGTTGGTGGCTCTAAAGATCCGGGACTATGGGGATCTTGTCGACAGAGCTACACTGGTAGAAAGAGATATAGAAGACAGCCAGCGACGACAGAGCTTAGCGAGAGGAGGTCCGATTAGGACAGGCCCTAGCACTATGGAGCACAAAGGGTGTTACCCTACCGTTGCCCCGATCAGGCGGTGGGACAAAGACCTCAGATAGCCCGAGGAGGTGGAGGTTTACTAGAGGGGCAGACACTAACCCACGATCCTGCTTTGTATGTGGAGGAGTGGGACATATTCGGGTGCATTGTCCGGTCTTTCCATCTCAGAGGACTATCTAGACAGCAGGGCAAGTACTAACAAACTGGCCACCTCTACAAAGGCCAGCACAGCAGAGACCATTACAAGCTTAAGCCCCCAGCAACGCCAATCAAGGAAGCGTTTTCTCTTTGACTTAACCGGAGGAGGACACTTCCAATGCCATAGTGGAAGGTATCGTCCTTCTCTTCAATTCCTGGGCCCGAATTTTATTTGATCCCCGTGTCGCTCATTCTTTTATCCGTACTGCGTATGCCATTAATTTGGGATTGGGTTTCGAGAAGCTAGAACATGCATTGAATGTTGACTTGCCTACAGGAGAACGATTGGATACTAGCAGGGTGCATACTTTAAATTGGGTATCATGAAATGATTGTAGATTTGGTTGCATTAGATATGAAGGGGTATGACGTTATATTCAGGATGAACTTGTTGTCCGCTTTTCGGGCCGTAATGGATTGTTTTCGCAAGCGAATTACATTTCAGTTACCAAGAGGGGTAGTTTTCCGTTTTATCAATGATCGAAGTTCTTCTCATCCATTTCCTACTACGGGTAGTAGATTCTTGAAAGCTAAGGCGGAGAGCCAGTTGAGTTTCTTAGCCAGCTTAATGGGAGATGATCGGGATAAATCCCATACGGACGTGGTGTTGGCAGTAATGATTTTTTTGGATGTCTTCCCTTACGAATTACTCGGGTTACCTCCACTAAAGGAGATTGAGTTCAAGATTGATCTCTATCCGAGAATGGAACTCATATTCATTGCTCCTTATCGGATGGCACCTTGTAGTTAAAGGAGCTAAGGAAACAGTTGGACCATCTGTTAGACATTGGATTTATCCGCTTTAGTACTTTATCTTGGGGAGCCCCCGTCCTCTTTGTAAAGAAGCATGATGAAACACTTCAGTTGTGCACAGACTACCGAAGCTTGAATCGGGTGACAGTGAAGATTAGATATTCGTTGCCAAGGATTGATGACTTATTTGATCAGTTGAGGGGTTGTAGGTATTTCACCAAAATTGACCTTCCTATAGGGTACCATCAATTACAGATCCAAGAGGAGCATATTCCAAAAACTGTTTTCCATACCCGGTACGGTCATTTCGAGTATACAGTGATGCCGCTTGGATTGACTAATGCACCCGCAGCCTTCATGAATTTGATGCACAGGTTATTCCGACCGTATCTGGATTAGTTTGTCATCGTATTTATTGATGACATACTAATATATTCATGGACACACGGAGAACATGAACGCCATCTCACGATTGTGCTCCAGACCTTGAGGGAGCATAAAGTATTTGTTAAAATGAGCAAATGTGAGTTCTGGATGAAGGAGGTGAAATTCCTTGGCCATATAGTGTCAGAACAAGGTGTAGCGGTTGATTCCTCTAAGGTTGAAGCCGTAATGAAATGGGAACCACTGAAAAATGTGACAGAAGTCCGTAGTTTCTTGGGTTTAGCAGGCTACTACCAGAGATTTGTAGAAGGGTTCTTAAAGCTTGCGATGCCGATGACTCGCCTTATAAAGAAGAGAGAGAAATTCTTATGGACTCAAGCGAGTGAACTAGCTTTTCGTACCTTGAAGGAAAGGTTGACGACGGCACCTATCCTCGTTATTCTGAGTAGTAGGGAAGGATACGATGTTTACACTGATGCTTCACTATGAGGATTGGGATGCGTGATAATGCAAGGAGGCAAGGTAGTTGCTTATGGCTCGAGGCAACTCAAAGTTCACGAGCAGAATTATCCCACCCATGACTTAAAGTTTGTCGCTGTAGTTTTTGCTCTCAAGTTGTGGAGGTGTTACTTGTATGGAAAAAAGTTTAAAGTGTTCTCTGATCATAAGAGCCTCAAGTATGTGTTCGCACAGAAGGACTTGAATCTTTGGCAGAGACGGTGGGTAGAATATCTAGAAGATTATGATTTCACACTCAACTACCATCCGGGGAAGGCTAATGTAGTCGCCGTTGCACTTAGCAGAAAGTCTCGAGGTGAACTCAATGCTCTTGCAAGTCAATGAAAGACGAGGGATGTCCTTGGAGATTATGGCCTATGGGTTGGAGAAGATAGAGCTCGACCATGCCAATTCAACCTCGTAGTCCAACCTACCCTCCAACGTAGAATTGTGGAGTTACAACACTTGGATCCTGACTTAGAGTCAATTCGAGCTAAATTGGAGAATGGAGAAACTATGGAGGGTTAGTCTTTGAGAAACGAAGAATTGAGATATAGCGAGAAGCTATGTGTTCCCGTTGATTCGTCCCTAAAGGAGGTGATACTTGGAGAGTGTCATCACTCTAAGTTTGTTATCCACCCCGGTAGCACAAAAATGTATAGGGACATGAAGCGCCAATATTGGTGGAAAGGAATGAAAAAGGATGTGACAAGGTTCATTGCACAATGTGCGGTATGCCAGTGGGTGAAGATCGAACATAAAAAATTAGGAGGATTACTACAGTCTTTGCCTATCCCAGAGTGGAAGTGGGATCACATCACTACGGACTTTGTATTGGGATTACCACAAACGTCGCGAGAGCATAATACCGCATGGATCATTGTGGACAGACTCATCAAGTATGCTAATTTCTTGAGTATGAAGACCACGGATAACTTAGAGACCTTGAGCAAGCTTTACATCTGTGAGATTGTGCTATTGCATGTAGTTCTGCTTTCTATCGTGTCGGATCGTGATTCTCGGTTAGTGGCGCGGTTCTGGCAAAGTCTACAACAAACCATGGGGATAGAGTTATATTTCAGTACAGTGTTTCATCCCCAAATGGATGGCCAATCCGAGAGGGTGATATAGATTCTGGAAGATATGTTACGAGCTTGCATGTTGGACTTCAAGGGAAGCTGGAGTGATCATTTGCCATTTGTGGGATTCGCGTACAACAACAGCTATCAGGCAAGTATTGGGATGGCATCGTATGAGGCATTATATGGAAGGCCATGTCGATCACCGACGTGTTGGTTGGAAGCCGACGAGAGTAGTTTGTTTGGACCGATGATTGTTTGAGAGACTACCGAGAAAATTTAACTAATCCGAGAGAGGCTACGCACGGCACAAAGTCGACAGAAAAGCTATGCGGATCAAAGACAAAGACCCTTCGAATTCAAAGTGGGAGACTACGTGTTCTTCAAAGTGTCGCCCAAGAAAGGAGTATTTAGATTCAACAAGAAGGAAAAGTTAGCGCCAAGATATATCGGGCCATTTGAAGTGATCAAGGCGGTGGGTAAAGCGGCATGTCAACTTCGGTTACCAGCTCAATTATCAGGCGTACACGAAGTATTCCACGTTTCGATGTTGAGAAAGTGCCAGTCGGAGACCATGCATGTTGTAGATTTGGACGATATTGAAGTTCAAGATGGAGCAATATATAAAGAACTACCGGTGAAAATTCTTGATACCAAGGAGAAGTTGTTTCGCAACAAAGTCATTCGACTGGTGAAGATTTTGTGGCAACACCATCGAGTGGAAGAAGCTACTTGGGAACCGGAGCTGGAAATGCGAGAGAAGTACCCGCACTTATTCGCTACTTGAGGTAAGTTTCATGGACAAAACTTTCTTTAAGGGGGTGGATTGTAAACCCCCATATGTTAAAGTAATACAATCATACATTGTGTAATAATTTGATATATATAATGGTGTAGGAATGAAGTCCATGAGTTATAACCGTAGGAAATACTAATATAGTAAAATAATAGTTAAAGTTGGTTTAGCTAGTGAATGTATGATATAATTTGTAAAAGAACTTCTATCAACTAGGTGTGGGGTACAAATATATGTTGTGTAAGTTTGTGTTGGCTTTGGGAGGGTTTAGGATGGATTGGAAATAAAAAAAAGGAGAAAAAAGGCAAAAGTGGGCAAAACCTTACCGGTACTGGGTTCTGGAACACTTTGGTCCAGAGAGTTAGACGTACCGGTACTGTACTGTAGTACTAGTACGGCCGAAAGAAATTTGAACTTTAAAAGTCGCGATCTTAGCCCGATTTTTGCCCTATAAATACATTATGATGCCTCCTTTGGCTCCATTTCTGCCCCTCTTATCTTAGAAACCCTAAGAGAGGAAGAAAAGAATAGAAGAGAGGAAGAAAGGAAGAGAAAAATAAAAGTTTAAAGGGGTGATTCAAGATCAAAACCTAGCTTTCAAGAATATAAGGTAGGGCACTTCTTCCTATTCTCTTTCATTAAGGCTAGGGCTAATATATATACATATTTTGACTATTATTAATGTGTATTTGCTATGGGTTCTTTGTTTCTTAGTTCAATTGCGATTATTAACATGTTTTATCCAATGCTAGGGTTGATACCCATTTTTCTTACTTCAAAAACCTAGATTCCAAGAGGGAGGGATGTTTCCTTGTATTTCTTCTTTGTGCTTGATTTTAAAAACTCTAGTGTTTGATATTGTACAACAAAATGATATTGATGATGATCTCTTGTATATTTTCTTTAATTTGCCCTATTTGAGGATATCACTTGTGTGCATTGGGAATTTTCTTGGAAAATTGATTGTAAATTGGGGACTTTATGGAATTGTTGGGTATTTGTGAAAATAGTGGGCAATGTATTTCTTGTATGGTCGTATAGACAAATATGAGTGAGAGGTTCCTTGTAAGGATGCTTGAGAAACCAAACCTTGAGGGTGAGAGGTTCCTTGTAAGGATGCTCATGCCAAAAGAGGACAGTATAAGACACCCAAACCCTGAGGGTAAGAGGTTCCTTATAAGAATGCTCATGCCTTGAAGGACAATATTATGTCATGTGTGGGAAATGGTTTATATTTTGGAAATAGATGTTTATTGGAACTCAGTTGGAATTGTTCATTGCTATTATTATTGCTACTTAACTTGAGATTAGTTATAAAATGTCCCTGTTTTACTTCAAAGATTATATATGCTATTTGTTAAATGAGACCAACCTTTTTATATGTTTTTCTAAACCTGGTTGGAGTTTGGGAATATTTTTGCTACAGTGCTTCGTGCTCACCCCCTACAGTTAAATATTTTTCAGATTATACTCTTGAGGAGGAGTTAGGAGTCGAGGAGCCTGTATACTGTAAGACTCCGCTAGACGGGAATATGGATCCCGAGGTGGATGCTTAGAGTAACACATTCTTTTGTACTAGACTAGGATATTCTTTTGAAACAATGTAAAGTCTAGTTTACTTTTGTTATATTCCGCAGCGCTACATTAGTAAATGGTGAAATGTAAAGGCCAAGATTGGCCTATTCTTTTGGGAAAATGTTGTAAATCTTATGGATGGCTTACGAAGTCTTATTTAATGTTGAATTATTTTAGTGCTCTCATTATTTAAATGGTTTTAGAATGTACTGTCATCTTGGGTGATTTTTGGGGCGTTACAGTACAACCACCTGTTTCTACTACAGAACCAATTTGAACCACTTCAACTCCTCACATTAACACCTTAAGCCTTATAAAATCCTGCATGAGTGTATGTACGACTAAAATGCAACTAAACGCACATGGAAGGATGAAATTATGATCTAAATGCTTTGTAATTTTCATTTTTTAACAATAAATGCACAAATTCATTAATAATAAAAATCACACAAGTTCATATCATAGCATATCAATGTTTATTTCATGATTCCCATACTTTACTCTATGGCATATTACTGAATATATAACTCAATTTTCATGCATCTTAGAGCAATTTCATCTCATTTAGTTCAATTTCATTTACACGTGTTCAAATCTTGCATCTTTGATCAATTCGAGTGTAACATGTGTGAAACCAAACTCTGACACCAATAGGAATCCATCTAGGTCAAATCGTTAATAAATCTTTACATGAATTTTTAATGCATCATCTAAGTGAATACTTAACCATTTAATATGTGTCCTATTTAAAATTTTCTTTTTCTCATGTTTTTGGACACTCCCCCTATTTTTTAAATCCTTTATGTTCATAATGGCCTTAATTAGCTTGATTGTGAATTTCATACTCAACAATTTGTGCTTCTAAATGTGTGTAGCTTAGCCCTTTGAGCTTTACAGGTGAGCAATAAGATTAAGCATATAGTACTCTTAACATTCAAATGTAATTTACACTAGTCATTCTTATATGCCTCACATTTTATATTTTGTGACATTGGCCTCTTTCTCACTTTTGGATCTTTTTCATCTTTAATGGATTTGGAGTTTTACTAACCTTTAGCTATATGTTCACCTATGACCAACACTTAGAGTCATATAAGGTCATTAATCATTCAAGCTAGCAAGACTCGTAAGTAAGGAAGTGAATGTTTGGGCAAGCCCTTGGTTTTATAAATTTCACGAAGAATAACACTATCTAAGTATACTGGAGTGAAATAAAATTGGGAAAAATATTAGACCCTAAAACTGAAAAACCCGGGTAAATTTGAACTTTTATGGATAAAGGACAAAACGGTAAATTATCACTATAGTTTGGGTTGTAAACCTAATTTTTTCTAGAGCTCGGATGACGAAACGGACCTCACCGTTGAATTCTTCTCGCGAATTCTAGTTACCACGTCAATTTTCATCGAATTCTGAGATAGTCGGGTTTTTTGCGTTTTATGAGACGGTCGGACCCCGGGAAACACAAATACGAAAATTTTGATAAAATTATGAATTTTGGAAAATAATCGAGAGCAATTTAAAATAAAGATATTTTAAACTTGGACCGAGGTGAAATTTAATCGTTTCGTGATAAAAACGGACCCGAAATTAAAAGAGACGTGCGATAAATTGTGGGCCAAGTATTCTAATAGTATAAATAGGGAAAAAATATAATTTTTCCCCACTAGTTCAGCCTTTCTCAGCTGAGAAAATGAGGGAGAGAGAAGACAGGGAAAGGAGAGAAAAACTCCACATTCTCTCTATGATCTACAGAGCTATAATGCTCGGATCTGTTCAGGCCAAGAAGGAAAGTCATTCTCCTCTTTAAGGGCTATGCCTACGTACCAAAAATAAGGGCTTTCACCGAAAGTGGAAAAACCAAAAAATTGAAGAAGTTAGATTTGAGCTACCCAAGGGCAATCTTCAGGCTACAAGAGGTAGGAGTTTCTCCTAATTAAGTCTATTCATAACTTTGAATGTTATATTTAAATGGGTAGGTTAATGTAGATATATTGTGAGATCTTGGTATGCCACATCGGTTAGGGAGAGAAAAGTTGTTGGGTTTATAAGTAAGCCCCTTACCTTACATGACATAAGGCCTTTTCCCAAGGGTACTAGGAGGAACAAAATCATGAGGGCTAGTGGGCCCAAAGTGGATAATATTATGTCATGTGGAGGGTGGGGTGTTACAAAATGGTATCAAAGCCGACTTTCGCCTGGACCGAGTATAGGGCCCTGCCATGCTGGTGTATAGTGGGCGAGTAGGTAGCTGACAGGCTACTGCACGGGGACATGCAGCCCTAAGGGAGTGGATTATGAGATCTTGGTATCCCACATCAGTTAGGGAGAGGAAAGTTGTTGGGTTTATAAGTAAGCCCCTCACCTTACAAGACATAAGGCCTTTTTTCAGGGGTACTAGGAGGAAAAAAATCATGAGGGTTAGTGGGCCCAAAATGGACAATATTATGTCATGTGGAGGGTGGGGTGTTACATATATATGACTTGCCTATAGAAGTGATTTTTGTGAAATGGGTATTGAAATTAGGTAGAAGATATTCTATATTGAAATGGGTATGTAGAAATTGTCTATTGTAATTTCTTAAATTATGTGAATTGTGGGTATGTTATGTGTTTACATTATGCCATGATTTAGAAGTATGTTATAGCTTAATATGAGATGACATAGTTGGACTTGAGTTTTGGGTAAAATGTTGATAAATGTATATTGGTTTATTGACATTGTGAGTCATGAGAATTATATGTTTTTGATATAATTTGTCATGGATTATGTGAATTGGGTTTGAAATAGTTCATATTGCACACATAGCATATTGAACATCATATTGTGGTTGCAATGAGACATTGCATTGCATATGCGCGAAAACATCGTGATTGAGTGGGTGTGTGTGCATGATATGGTCAACACCACACTTGGTGGATGACAAGTGGGCTCGCGTAAGCTAGATCGAGGACTTGGCCGAGTTGCACGATTTGCAATGGTGTTAAGGGTTGGGGTTAGCAAGAAGGCTAGAAGATCCCTCGAGTGCAAGGCTCAATGATTTGGATACGCACTTCCGTTGGTATTAGCCCATAAAATATGTCGGTGTACGTGGGACCGTTGGTGGAAATCCATAAATCCCGTGTCGGTTGGGTGCCGTTAGTGTAAGTCCATAAATACCCACCCATAAAAGACCCCGAATTGGTAAATTTCATTTGATGTATAACATAGATGACGAAATCATACACATGAGAAATAGCATGTGTTGGAGAGCCAGGAAGGGCTCGAGATCATGGATGACGGACAAATGCACATTAGCAATTGCTTGTGTCGAAGAGCCAGGAAGGGGTCGAGTAGGGTACTGCGAGTGAGTCTCATCTCATTCAATAGCATTGCATTGTAAATTTTCAACATTGATAGCATATTCATGTTTAGAATGTATGAATGGTGAATTGGTTGCATTTGAGCATTTCTTGTACATTTGGGTTGGGGTGTAGCCTATTTAAGAAATACTCTATTGAGTGTGTCTCACCCTTTATGGAAAAATATTTCAGGTACTGTAACACCCCAAAATACACCCTGGGCGGCATTACATTCAATAACCATTCATACCATGAGAGCACTAAGATAAATCATCAATAAATGAGACTTCAAGCAATGATTCATAATGTTTACATGAATATCCCAAAAGAATATGCCATCTTTGGCATTTACATTCCCAATA
>CM042198.1:7068893-7096334 GCA_023539305.1 Ilex asprella
GTACCGGTACCCGGTACCGGTACCATTTGGTACCGGTACCCAGTACCGGTACTAATCAGCAGACAGATTCTTCCTCCGTCTACCAAGTTTCCAATGCACTTCCTATTACCTTTCCCAAGGTTTTTCGACCTTCCGGATTCAATGGAAACCTTATCTTGACCTAAAAGTATTTAGAAATTCATCTAATCCCCATTTCCATGTTTCAACGTCTCTAAAGCTCAAACTTGCCAATCAATGTGCGTCTCTAGTATTTATCCTAGTGTTAAAATCTATATGGTTTATCCTTTCCTTATTATACATATCCACATATTCACAACAATATTTTACTATATATATCTATACAAATATATAAAAGAAAATACGGGGTGTTACAGGTACGGGGTTTACGCTAGTGGATGATTCTCACTTTGAGCCTCATGGATGAAGAAGCCAGAATGTGGCTTATTTTGAGTAATTTGAAAAAATTATGATGAATGTTTAGTTTGGCATGTAATTAAATGAAATCGCATGCGAATGTTATAATAGTTCTTGTATAAACCTTGTTGGATGCCCAAATACATGTTATGTAAGTGTTGTGTTGGTTTTAGAAAGGTTTGGAATGAATTAGAAATGAAAAACAAGTGAAGTAGGCAAATCTAAGTTGAACCTACACGTAGGAACTACCGGTAGTTAATAGGTAAAATTTTGTCTTCTGGGCACGAACTACCAGTAGTCAACCAGTAGATCAGGGTCCAAAAGGTAACAACTACCGGTAGTCGTGGCCCAGAAGGTAACAGCTATCGGTAGTCAACAGGTAGTCGTGGCCCACAAGTCAATACCTACTGGTAGTCAACTAGTACTTTTCCAATGGACCCGAGCTACCGGTAGCCGATAAACACCTACCGGTAGCTCTTCCAAAAACCTAAAATTTTAAAATTATCTTGCCAAGTTTTGGGCTTTGAATTTTCTTCCTTTTAATAACCAAATTGGACCCTAATGGGGCATGAATCATGATGTTTTGGACTTGGTTGGATTAAATGAATGTTAGAACCCAAGTTACATTATAAGTTATAATCTCGATTAAGGGTTGCTTTTAACATGGTGTCGGGTTATGCGACATCAAAGGTATTTTCGCTGGTTGAGGGGTTGTCAACGGTTAATAAATGACCCCCAAATTTTGGGGTGTCACTGCTTGGTATCAGAGCATAGGTATATGAATTACCTAAGGCTTCATGTTCCATGGGTCTAAACCATTGCATTCCATTGTGTGTGCTTAAATTGCTACATGTTATGTGGTATTTGTAATGAATTATATACATGGTAAAATGTGTATGGAAATGGACATACTAGGGTTAGAAAACATAACCTTGGGAGTGGAAAAGGGTGAACGGGATGGTTCAGGGCTTTAAATGTCTGCTAGTACAGAACACACGTTCTACTAAGAAGACAATGAGAAAATTCTCAAAGTTTGCACTTGATCCCTAGTTCGGGATACTAAGTTAGTGTGCTATTGCAATTTGACATGTGTATAGATGGTAAGTAGAAGAAGAGGACGCCGAGACGGTGGATGGAACAACAACCAACCTCCACCGACCTTTGATCAACAAGCCTTTATGGAGGCTATTGGTACTGCGGCTGCTACCATTGCACAAGCTAGTGCTGCAGCTGCCACAATTGCACAGACTAGTGCAAATGTGAGTCAAGGAGGGCCAAGTAACCTCCAGAGGTTCAAGACACACAATCCTCCAAACTTCATGGGAGGAGGGGATCCGATGGTAGCTGACCATTGATTCCGGCAGGTTGAAAAGATCTTAGAGGCTATGGAGATCACCTTCAATGCCACTAAGATAATGGTAGCTACCTTTCAGCTAGAGGGAGAATCCCAAATGTGGTGGGAATGGGTCAAAGCCTCAAGGAACTTGGAGGCAATGACATGGGAAGAATTCTATGAGCTTTCCATGGGCAAATACTTCCCGGCAGCTGCTTGACATGCAAAGGCCAAAGAGTTCTTAGAGTTGAGGCAAGGGATGATAATGGTGATGGAATACGTGGCTAAGTTCCCTGAATCAGCCCGTTTTGCTGACACCTATGTGACCACAGATATGGCCAAGGTGAGGAAGTTCAAGGATGGTCTAAAGTTGTCCATCCGGGGCAAAATTGTGGATCTTCTCCTGCAAGACTTGGACACGATGGTTACGACGGCTATGACCATTGAGAGAGAAGTGGATGATGGAAGGAACATCCGAGAAGGAGGTAGTAAAGATAAGAAGAAGGAGGGTCAATCCTCTTCTTCCAGTGTGGGGAAGAAGCAGAAGACTTCTGCTCTACAGGGGCATCAAGAGCAGGGCCGTGACTATCAAGGCCAAAGTCAGTCCTCCCGAGGTGGGAGAAATTAGATGTCTTCCTTCCAGGCAGGGCAGTGGACTTGCTATCATTGCCACCAACCCGGGCATATGAAGTCGGATTGTCCTTAGAGACAAGGATCCTAGAGCTATGGGATATTCCATTCCCAATCTTCGGTGGGGTAGCCACAGACAAAGTTTATTACCCCTTACACCAGCATTGGTCAAGGGAGCCAGTACCAGTCTCAAGGTGCTGCACAAGCGCCAACCACTTTTCAAGCGGGGACTCTGCAAGCAGGCTAGATGGGCAAGGGCATGGGTCGAGGCCGAGGACAAGGCTTTCAGGTCAGGACTTCGGGGACTCGAGGGCGTGTCTACGCCATCACACATCAAACTGAGCCAACAGGTCAGTTTGTTATCTAGGGTACATTTTTACTCTCTCGTTTATGGGAAAGAGTATTATTTGACTCTGGTGCATCACATTCATTCCTTTCTGTATCATGTGTGAAAGAATTAGGCTTAGAGGTTGAAACCATGGAAGAGCTGTTGCATGTAAGTTCTACCCTAGGAGCTAGGAGGGTTGATCAGATATGTCGGGGTTGTGAGTTAGAGATCTTAGGAATTCTACTCATTGTGGACCTTAGGGTCATGGACATATCAGAGTTTGAGGTCATCCTTGGGATGGATTCGTTGAGAGCACACCGTGTTGTTATTGATTGTGATCGTAAGACGGTCACTGCCTACACACCAGACGATATTTGTTTCATGTTTCAGGGGGACAAGCACGGTGCCTTACTCTAAGCCATGTACGATTCAAGATGGCACGGAAAGTTGATGGGTTGACTAGCAAGCCTTACCTTGGAGGACAAGGCGAGATCGGAGTTTTTGTCTACCTTGAGCGGTTTTTGAGTATGAGGATATTTTTTTGGATGAACTACCGGGATTACCTCCATATGGGGATGTAGACTTCACCATTGAGTTACATCCTAGTATATCGCCCATTTCTATGACTCCACATAGGATGGCGTCTGCTAAGTTGTAAGAACTCAAGGTCCAATTGCAGGAATTGTTGGACATGGGGTTCATTAGACTAAGCACTTTACCTTGGGGTGCTCTGGTGTTGTTTGCCAAGAAGAAGAACAAGGCCCTTCGGTTATGCATTGACTACCGGCAGTTGAATAGGGATACTATAAAAAATAGGTACCCTTTGTCGAGAATTGATGATTTGTTTGATCAGCTGAGAGGGGCGCGGGTCTACTCTAAGATAGATCTATGCACTGGTTACCATTAGCTGAGGGTTAGGAAGGAAGATATCTGTAAGACGGAATTTAAGACATGGTATGGGCATTTTGAGTTTACTATTGTGCCTTTTGGATAAACGAATGCTACAGCGGCATTCATGGATCTCATGCATAGGGTGTTCCAAACCTACCTAGATCGGTTTGTTGTGGTCTTCATTGACGACATCTTGATCTACTCCAAGTCCAAGGAGGAGCATGAGGGTCACCTGAGGATTGTTCTCCAGACCTTGAGAGACCATCAGTTGTTTGTCAAGTTCAGCAAGTGTGAATTTTGGCTGACTAAAGTAAATTTTTTGGGACATATAGTGTCGGCTTCGGGTGTAACTGTGGACTCGAAGATGGTTGAGGCAATCATGAATTGGGAGAGGCCGAAGTCAGTCTTTAAGATACGCAGTTTCTTGGGATTGGCCGGGTATTGTAGTCGGTTCATTGAGGACTTCTCTCGATTAGCTGCACCTATGATGAAGTTGACCCGAAAGGAGGCCAAGTTTAAGTGGAATGATTCTTGTGAGAAGGAATTCTAGGAATTGAAGAGGAGACTTACTTCAGCTCCTATGTTAATAGTTCCGTAGAGGAGACACAGGTACACAGTATATTGTGATGCCTCCAAAGAAGGACTTGGTTGCGTTCTGATGCACTCCGAGAGAGTCGTGGCTTATAGTTCTCGGCAGTTAAAGAATCACGAGCATAATTATCCCACACATGACATGGAGTTGGCGGCCATTGTCTTTACCTTAAAGGCTTGACACCACTATCGATACGGTGAGCAGTTCGAGATGTTTTCGGACCACAAAAGTCTGAAGTACATCTTTACACAGTGGGACCTCAATATGAGACAACGCAGGTAGATGGAGTATCTGGAAGACTGTGACTTCACTTTGCATTACCATCCCGGTAAAGCAAATGTGGTGGCTGATGCACTCATTCGAAAGTCACGGGAAGTCTTGGCTAGTATAGCTTCCTTGGAGTGGCAGATGCTCGAGACTTTTGGACAGTTCAGATTATGCTACATGGGGCAGGCTTAGGGTACTTTAGGGAGTTTGGTGGTTACGCCTTCCCTACTGAGCAGAGTGATAGAGTCTCAGGAAAAAGACCCAAAGATAATATCCATTAAGGACTGAGTGCGGTCGGGTACTGGTGATGAGGGTTGGACCCTTTCCATGGATGGTAGCCTTCAGTATAGGGGACGGGGTTATAGTTCCCTAGTCTCTGAGATTGAGGGTAGAGATCCTTAGGGAGTTTCTTTGCTCCCATTTTACGGTTCATTCTGGTGGCACGAAGATGTATCATGATCTTCGTCACTAATATTACTGGAGTGGAATGAAGAGGCAGGTTAGCGACTTTATTAGTCGTTGTCTCACGTGTCAGCAGGTTAAGGCTGAACACCTGAGACTAACAGGTTTGCTCCAGCCCTTGGAGGTAGTCGAGTAGAAGTGGGAGCATGTCGTGATGGACTTTGTGACTCACTTGCCATAGACATCACGGGGACATGACGCGGTATAGGTGGTACTGGACCGGCTAACTAAGTGGGCACACTTTTTGGCTGTGCTGATGACCTTCACACTGGAGGAATTCTGCAAGTTATATATACGGGAGATTGTCTAGCTAAATGGGGTACCCGTATCTGTAGTATCGGATCAAATCTCAGATTTATGGCTATTTTTTGGGAGAGTTTTCAGCAAGCCATGGGGACACAACTGATGATGAGTATTGTCTTTCATCCACAGATGGACGGTCAATCAGAGAGGACCATCCAGACTTTAGATGACATGCTACGGGCATGCATTCTAGATCTCAAGGGTAGTTGGGATGATCATTTACCCTTGGTGGAGTTTGCATACAACAAAAGTTATCAGTCGAGCATACAGATGACACCCTATAGGAACTATATGGGGGGCCATGTTGATCTACGATTTGTTGGACGGAGGTTGGAGAGAGACCTTGTACGGGTTTGGACTTGGTTAGAGACACCTCGGAGAAGGTGGACTTAATACAGAAGCGTCTTCTCACGGCTCTGAGCTGGCAAAAGTGCTACGCCGACAGACGGTGTCGACCTCTGAAGTTTGAGGTGGGAGATCATGTCTTCTTGAAGGTGATGCCTAAGAGAGGAATGGTCAGGTTTGGCAAGCGGGGAAAGATGTCGCAGAGATAAATTGGGCCCTTCGAGGTACTCGAGAAAGTAGGTATAGTTGCTTATCGGTTGGCGCTATCGCCAAATCTATCAGGTGTTCATGTGGTATTTCATGTCTCCATGGTCCGAAAATACACCCCAAATTTGACTCATGTGGTAGATTGGGGCGAGCTTACTGTTGATGCAGATGGTACCTTAGAGGAGGGACCGGTGCATATCATAGATAGCAGAGATCAGGTTTTACGAGGCAAGACCGTGAGACTAGTGAAGGTGCAATGGTAGCACCGAGGTATGAAGGAGGCAACATGGAAACGTGATGACACTGTACGTGTCATTTACCCTTTTTTATTCAAGGATGGAGGTACTTTCTTATAGTCATTTAATATTAGATGACTGTTGCATATGCATGCGATTATATGTGTATGTGAGTGTGAATTTCGAGGACGAAAGTTTTTTAAGGGAAGAAGAATGTAAAACCCGGGTAAATTTGAACTTTTGTGGAAAATGGTAAATTGTCACCATAGTTCGGGTTGTAAACTTGAATTTTTTCAGAGCTCGGATGACGAAACGGACCTCACTGTTGGATTCGTCTCGCGAAATCTAGTTACCACGTCAATTTTCATCGAATTATGAGATAGTCGAGTTTTTTGTGTTTTACGAGGCGGCCGGACGTTGGGAGACCCAAATACGAAAATTTTGATAAAATTATGAATTTTGGGAAATAATCAAGAGCAATTTAGAAGAAAGATATTTTAAACTTGGACCGGGGCAAAATTTAATCGTTTCGGGATGCAAATGGACCGAAATTAAAAGAGACGTATGGCGAATTGTGGACCAAGTATTATAAAAATATATATAGGGGGAAAATCTAATTTTTCCCCACTTGTTCAGCCTTTCTCAACCGATAGAAAGAGGGAAAGAGAACAGAGGGAAAGGAGAGAAAAACTTCACCTTCTCTCTACGATCTACGGAGCTATGGTGCTCGGATCCGTTCGGGCCAAGAGAGAAAGTCGTTCTCCTCGTCAAGGGTTACGCCTACGTACCACAAACAAGGGCTTTCACCGAAGGTGAAAAACCAAAAATTTTGTAGAAGTTAGATTTGAGCTTCTCAAGGACATTCTTCACGGTACAAGAGATAGGGGTTTCTCCTACTTAGGTCTATTCACAACTCTGAATGTTATATTGAAATGGGTAGGTTAAGATAGATATATATGACTTGCCTATAGAAGTGATTTTGGTGAAATGAGTATTGAAATTAGGTAGAATATATACTATCTTGAAATGGGTATGTAGAAATTGTCTAATGTAATTTCTTGAATTATGTGAATTGTGGACATGTTATGTCTTTACATTATGCCTTGATTTGAAAGTGTGTTATTGCTTAATATGAGATGACATGCTTGGACTTGTGTTTTGGGTAAAATGTTGATAAATACAAATTGGTTTATTGACATTGTGAGTCATGAGAATTATATGTTATTGATATACTTTGTCATGGATTATTTGAATTGGGTTTGAAATAGTTCATATTGCACACATAGCATATTGAACATCATGTTGTGGTTACAATGAGACATTGCATTGCATATGCCCGAAAATATCGCGATTGAGTGGGTGTGTGTGCATGATATGGTCAACACCACACTTGGTGGGTGACAAGTGGACTCGAGTAAGCAAGGGCTAGAACATCCCTTGGGTGCAAGACCCGGTCATTCGGATACGCACTTCCGTTGGTATTAGTCCATAAAGTATGTCGGTGTACGCAGGACCGTTGGTGGAAGTCCATAAATCCCATGTTGGTTGGGTGCCGTTGGTGTAAGTCCATAAATACCCACCTCATAAAAGACCCCAGATTGGTAAATGTCATTTGATGTTTAGCATAGATGACGAAATCATACACATGAGAAATAGCATGTGTTGGAGTGCCAGGAAGGGCTCGGGATCATGGATGACGGACAAATGCACATTAGCAATTACATGTGTTGAAGAGCCAGGAAGGGCTCGAGTTGGTTACTGAGAGTGAATCTCATCTCATTCCATAGTATTGCATTGTAAATTTACAACATTGATAGCATATTCATGTTTGGAATGTATGAATGGTGAATTGGTTGCATATGAGCATTTCATGTACATTTGGGTTGGGGAGTAGCCTATTTAGGAAATACTCTATTGAGCGTGGCTCACCCTTTATGAGAAATTATTTCAGGTACGGGGTTTACGCTTGTGGATGATTCTCACTTTGAGTCTCATAGATGAAGAAGCCAGAATGTGGCTTAGTTTGAGTAATTTGTAAAAATTACGATAAATGTTTAGTTTGATATGTAATTAAATAAAACCGCATGCAAATGTTGTAATAGATCTTGTATAAACTATGTTGGATGCCCAAATACATATTATGTAAGGGTTGGGTTGGTTTTAGAAAGTTTTAGAATAAATTGGAAATGAAAAACAAGCGAAGTAGGTAAATTAGGGTTGAACCTACCGGTAGGAACTACCGGTAGTTAATAGGTAAAATTTTGCCTTCTGGGCATGAACAACCGGTAGTTCATGGTCCAGAAGGTAACAACTACTGGTAGTCAACCGGTAGTTGTGGCCCATACAGTCACAACTACAGGTAGTTAACAGGTAGTCGTGGCCCAGAAGAAAATAGCTATCGGTAGTCAACAAGTAGTACTTTTTCAATGGACCCGAGCTACCAATAGCTGATAAACACCTACCAGTAGCTCTTCCAAAAACCTGAAATTTTAAAATTGCCTTGCCAAGTTTTGGGCTTTGAATTTCCTTCTTTTCAATGACCAAATTGGACCCTAAAGGGGCATGAATGGTGTTTTGGACTTGGATTGGATTTAATGAATGTTAGAACTCCAGTTACATTATCAGTTATAATCTCGATTAACGGATGTTTTTAACGTGGTGTCGGGTTATGCGACATCCACGGGTATTTTCGCGAGTTGACGGGTTGTCAACGGCTAATAAATGACCCCCGGATTTTGGGGTGTCACAAAAACTTATGACACACTATGTTCTCTATCCCCTAATATGGAATGCACTTGACTTTGATTTAAAGATGGATACGCTATAATTCAATTCAAAGTGTTATTACCAAGATTAACACCAACAAAAAAGAAAATCTATTTGATTTTTCTTATTCTAATTATTTTGAATTTTTTAAAAATACCATAAAATCAAAAATATGCATAGCATGTAATAAAAAAGAAAAAACTTAACATTTACCAATAAATCCTAAAAGAATATCTTTTTGATTTTCTATTTCTTTTTCTTTTTTTTTTTGGCATGTTTTTCATGCAACAAAAGCTCAACTATGCTTAGGTCCACACTTTTACCTGACCTACTTCTAAGGTGACTTAACCTCATTGGTAGCCCCTCGAAAACTTCCAATTCAATTGAGGCGGTTAGCCTCTAAAGGTCCTGATTAGTACTTAAAAGTAGCATTTTATTATGTATTTTTTAGACTAATTATACTATAATGGAGTTTAGATGATGTAATTTCAGGTCCTAAAGTGAACAAGGGTTCAAGAACAACAAATATCACATTTGATTGTAACACCAGTGCATTAGGGAACAAAATTGGAGAAGCTTGGAACTAAGCAGGACCATTCGAACGCCAACTAACGTTCAAACGTCCACTGGAACAAAGTCAATACCAGACTGTGAAGACATGGCATGTTGTAGTAAGGAAGGAAGTGCACTTGAGTTCCATTTTCGAATCCCAACTAACGTTCGAACGTCAACTGAAGACCTGGGTAATGAGTGCTAAATGCCAAGTCCTGCATGACGTATGGAAGTTGGTTTCCTCAGAGGATCACATACTACTTGAGTGATATGGTCAAATCCATTTGTCGTTTGAATGCCCATAAACTAAAAACAGAAGACAAATTCGAACGACAGACACCATTCGAACGTCAATACTGAAAAAACATAGACAACGTTCGAATGCCAACTCACTTTCGAACGTTCTCCAAAGACTGCCTGTAGAATAGTTAGTCTTTCACTGGGACTTGGGCAGCATCCACTATTCATTCATCCTTTCCTATCTCCCCCCTCTCCTTCTTTGCCTATAAATACTCCCATTTGGGGAGCTTAAAAAAAGAACTTTTCTCTTGTAAAATTAAGGTGTTATTTTTGGAGATAAGTTTGGCAGTAGACCAACATCTCTTCATTTTTTACTTGTGTTATGTTTATATGAAGCCTTTCTTACTTGCAATTACCTTTCCACATGTTATACCAACCATGATGGAGGCTTTTACTCCCCTTGTAGTTGGATATTCATTCTTTTATTTACTTAGTTTTTACATTCAAGGTGTAGCAACCATGATGGAGGCTTAGACTCTCCTTGTAGTTGTACTTGGTCTTATTTACATATATTAAGAGAGATAATTTATTTTTTGGTTGTGGTGGAAACCCTCTAAAAGTAACAAGCTTTCTTCTACTTTCATTTGTTAGCTTCTTTCACTTCCATTGCTTGAGCATCATTCTTTCTTATAGGAGTGAAAGACTTTCACTTTTTGAGAGCTTTGGCAAAGTCGTGAAGGGTGGAACGTGATTCACTAATTCTTAATTGAAGTTTGGCTCCTTGGTTGTTGTTCTTTTATTTTGTAAGTTCTTTACTTGGAGGGATGAACATTGCTCACTTTTCTAGCTTTACCAAAGCCATGAAGAGTGAGTAATTTCTCATTCACTCTTTAGTAAGAGGTGAAGGGCATGAATAAATTATCCAAAAGTTATATTTGTGCTTTGTTCTAATGCTTAATGCTTATTTCCCCTAACTTATTCGATGATTGATTGCATCTAGCAAAACTAAGGTATTTTATGTAATCATGGTTCTTTTAATGACACGAATGACTCTTGCATAGAAAGAATCGTCATTTCAAAGCAAGTACCCCAACTAGATCTTCATGACTACCTTTCTATCCTCCTCATTATTGTGCTTCGTTTAAAGAATGTAATAGTAATGTCAAGGTTGGATGTCTTGTAAAAATACTTGCTTGTTTGTAGACGGGTTAAGTCTCAGCACAGACAATTCTTGTAAACTTCTAGAAATACATCGGAACCATGTTCTTAATTCTCACAGTCCACCTTTATCTTCCGATTAACTTGTCATTGAAACGAGAGTTAATTGAGTTATCAAGTATAAATATATTAAGCCAGATATTGAACTGTATGCCTAGATCCTTGAACTAAAGAGTGACTTTCTTTTCATTTGAACTTATCTTATATTTTGCCTAGAAAACTTTCTTAGAAAGAATTTGATATTTAATCTAGAAAAATCTCTATAACTCACAACTCTAAATCACCAGGGTCACAACCAATTGGTCTCGTCTACTACTTACATTGAAACAACAACTCAAAGTTCCTTGTGGATTTGACTCAAGACTCAAACTAGATTATTACTACAGCTTAACTGCCTGCACTTGGGTGTACATACTTTGGATCAAGTCAAGTTTTTGGTGCCATTGTCGGAGAACTATCAAAGGGGTTTTAAGGTAAAAGTTAAAAAGACCTTTCCTTTTTGTGTATACTCGTTGATTTACTGTGAATAGTTTTGTCTTGTTTTATTTATTTTATGTCTGAGGACGCTCCTTAATATCAAAATTTGCCAGCAGAATCTACTGAGTCTGTGAATCTGCCTGAACCAAATTCACCTAGATCAGTTGCAGACTCTTGTGAGAGTATTTTAGCAAGTAATGACAAAAACAGAGAAGTCCCTATCGAGGAGGGAGAATTGCCCAACATTCGAACCTAGAAAAATTACTTAAATCCCACAAGAAATAGTGTCCTCTCTTGTTTTGTAATTCCAGAAAATGCTCCCCTTTTACTGTAAAGCAGGAGACTGTGCAGTTTTAACCTATTTTTTTTGGATTGGATACTGAAAATCCATGTATGCATATGAAAGATTTTGAGAAAGTGTGTGGAATATTTCAAGAAAATTTTGAACTAGCCAAGATGATACTTTTCCCTTTCTTTGTAAAGGATAAATGTGAACAATGGCTAAATTCTCTAAAAGCTCTTTCCATGCCTAACTAGCAGGCCTTCCAAAATGAATTTTCAAAAGTTTTTTTCCTTTACATTGGACCAATACACTCAAAAGGAAACTCATGAATTTTTCGGTGAAAGAAGGGGAAACATTTTACCAAAGTTGGGAGAGATTTAAAGATATGCTCCAAGCCTACCCACACCATGCTTTTGAGAATTGTATTTTGGTAGAATTTTTCTATGACTCCTTGCCCACTAGATTGTGTCAGTTTGTCGAAATAATGGCCCAAGGAGAGTTTATGGATAAAAGTCCGGAGGAGGCATTCAATTTCTTTGACACCATATCTGACAGTTTTCAGATGTGGGACTCAGCCTTCCCTACTACTGTTGAAGCCAGACCATCTACTTCCTAAGGGGGTAAGTATGTCTTTAGAGATGATGAAGACCTGAGAGCAAAAATATTCACTTTGTTTCCAAAGCTTGAAGCTTTAGAAATGAAAAAGGTTCATCAAGTTGATGTTGGCCCTTCCACAGAACAAGTGTGCGAAATTTGTGGCCTGACTGTACACCCTACTAGGGAGTGTTCTACCATCCCAGCATTCAAGGAAATCTTGTACGAACAAACAAGTGCAATCTCCAACTTCAAAAAGCCCTACTCCAATCCATACTCTGAAACATACAATCCAGGTTGGTGGAACCATCCAAACTTCAGTTGGAGGAACACACAACCAATTCCCATGAACCAACCACAAAGTTCATATCCACCACCTCAAGGACCTCCCGCATACCAACCATGCCAACCAACACACAATAGGAGCCTTGAGGATACACTAAACCAGTTCATGCAAACTCAAGTGAACTACAACCTCATTCCACATAGGCTCTCACCAATTTCAAAGCACAAACCACCGGTCTTTTGAAAATATCACAAGCCACATTCAAAAGTTGACACAGTCCATGAACACATATAAAAAAGGCAAGTTTCTTACCCAAACAAAATCTCCACAAGGACAATTTCATGTGGGAAAACCTTCGATCATGGAACATCCACAAGATCAAGCCCAAGTTGTCACTACACTAAGAAGTGGCAAAGTGATTGACAAAACCATAAAAAACTTGTTGATTCTAAGGCCAAAGCCTGAGTTAATCCTAGTCACTTCCCTATTTGAGCTTGAACTTAGAATGGAAAAAGAACCTGAACCTGTGATCGACAAAGAGTCGAAACCTTCAAAGGAAAAAAACAGTTCATGCCCTATTTTAGCTTCTTTCCCTCATAGACTCAAAACAGTCCAGAAAGTGAGCAATCAACCTAAGATTTACGATCTTTTTGAGGAAGTAAAGATCAACATCCTATTTTTGGATGTAATCAAACAAGTTTCGTCCTATGCTAAGTTTCTGAAAGACTTGTGCACAGTCAAGAGAAACCAAAATGTTCAAAAGATAGCCTTTTTGACAAAATAAGCCAGCGCCTTGCCTCAACATAACACCCCTCCAAAATACAAGGATTCTGGATGTCCAAAAGTGTCATGTGTCATTGAAAATTTCAAAATAGAACAAGAAATGTTAGATCCTGGAGCCAGTGTTAATCTACTTCCTTTATCTGTCTACTAGCAGTGTGGTCTGGGTGAATTCAAACCCACTTGTGTCACACTCCAGTTGGCAGACAAATCTGTAAAAATTTTGAGGGGCATTGTTGAAGACATACTTGTCCAAGTGGATAACTTTGTCGTCCCTGTAGACTTCATTGTTCTAGATACTCAGCCAACAATACATTCAGAGAGCCAAATTTTTATTATTCTTGGTCGACCTTCCTTGCAACGTCCAATGCACTAATCAATTGCAGGAATGGAGTCATGAAATTAACCTTTGGGAACATGACCCTTGAGCTAAATATTTTTAATATTGTCAAACATCCCGAAGAGGACAAGGAAATGAGAGAAATATTTTTCATTGAGTCATTGGTTCACAAACATGTGAATAATATCTTTTCTAAACCATCTGTGAAATCATATCTAGTGGAATCAATCTCATCTGAGCCGACAAATGATGATGCCCTACTCATACTGTTGAGACATGGACACCCAAGTTTGAGGAACTTTCACCAAGTGGTACAAAGCCACTCTCCTCAAGTGAAAACCCACCAAAGTCTGAATTGAAACCTCTCCAATCTGACCTCAAATAGGTAATTTCATCAAAGCTCACAGACTTGTAAGAGTCTAAACTGATTGAAGTTCTTAAAAGTTATAAAAGCATCATTGGGTGAACCATCGCTGACTTGAAAGGTATAAGCTCATTAATTTGCAATCATGTCATATACCTTGAAGATGACTCCAAACCCTCTCGACAAATGCAACGCAGACTGAATCCTCACATGAAAAAAGTTGTGAGAACTGAGATGCTCAAATTGTTAGATGCAGGGATAATCTTTCCTATCTCCGTTAGCAAATGGGTTAGTTCAACCCAAGTTGTGCACAAGAAGTCCGGGGTTATAATGCTAAAAAAATGGTACAAATGAACTAGTACCAACTCGAGTCGTCAGAGGACGACGAATGTGCATAGAATACCAAAAACTCAATTTGGTGACTAGAAAAGACCATTTTACCCTCCCATTTCTCGATTAGGTTCTAGAAAGAATTACAAGCCATGAATTCTATTGTTTCCTAGATGGATATTCCGGGTACAATGAAATTGAGATAGCCTTAAATGACCAGGAGAAAACCATATTCACATGCCCCTTGGGCATCTTTGCATTTAAAAGGATGTCATTTGGACTTTGTAACGCTCCTATAATATTTCAAAGATGCATGCTAAGCTTGTTCGGTGACATGGTTGAAATTTTTTTGAAAGTATTCATGGATGGTTTATTTGTTTATGGTGACTCATTTGACTCGTGTCTAGCCAACCTAAAAAAGGTGTTCATAAGGTGTAAAGAAGCTAATCTGGTGCTCAGTTGGAAAAAATGTCATTTCGTGGTAACACAAGGCATTGTCTTAGGTCACATTGTGTCGTCTGAGGGCATGAAAGTTGACAGGGCAAAAATTGATCTGATTAAAAATTTTTCCATCCCCAAGACTGTAAAGGATGACAGATCACTTCTAGGACTGGCAAGTTTTTACAAAAGATTCATAAAAGACTTCAGTACCATAGCCAAACCTATGTATCATGCTAGAAAGCCTTTGATAAGCTTAAAGACATGTTAATTTCTGCCCCAATAATGCAACCTCCTGACTGGACTCTACTCTTTGAGCTAATGTGTGATATAAGTGATGTAGGTGTTGTGTTGGGACAAAAAAAGGATAAAAAACCACGTGTAATTTACTAAGCCAGTAAGACTTTAAATGATGCTTAAATGCATTATTCAACAACTGAAAAAGAATTATTTGTCGTAGTTTTTGCTTTGGAAAAATTTTGCTACTATCTTGTTGGTTCTTCTGTTACTGTATTCACTGACCATGCAGCCTTAAAATTTTTTCTCACAAAGAAAGATGCCAAACCAAGGCTCATGAGATGGATACTCTTGCTCCAAGAGTTTGATTTGATCATCAATGATAAAAAGGGTGCAGAGAATGTGATAGTAGATTATCTGTCCAAATTAACTTATGAATTTCACGAGGATGAACTGCCAATCAATGAGAAATTCCTCGACGAACAACTTTTCATGATTAACGAGTCCCCATGGTATGCTGATATTGCTAATTTCTTAGCTACTGGAACACTCATGCGATCATTCACTCCCGTGGACAAAAACCATTTTGACGGAGGTTCGTAACTTCTTTTGGGAAGATCCGTACGTCTTTAAGTACTGTAATGATCAGATCATAAGATATTGCATCCCCGCTCATGAAAGTGAACAGGTAATAATTTTTTGTCATTCTGAAGCATGTGGTGGCCATTTTTTGTTAAGAAAAATCACTGCAAAAATTATGTAGTGTAGATTTTACTGGCCTACAATTTACAAAGATGTCCATTCTTTTTGTTTAACTTGTGATAAATGCCAAAGATTAGGAAATATTTCAAAAAGAAACATGATGCCCTTATATCCAATTATAGTTATTGAAATTTTTGACTGTTCGGGCATTGATTTTGTGAGACCATTTCCCCTTTCCTTTGGCTATGTACATTTTAGTGACAGTAGATTATGTGTCCAAATGGGTTGAGGTAGAAATAATGATCATCAAAGGGTGATCAAATTTTTAAAAGAAAATATTTTGTATCGGTATGAAATTCCAAAATCAATCATAAGTGATGGGAGTGCTCATTTTATAATCGTCCTTTCTGAAATTTAATGAAAAAGTACCTGATTTTTCAAAAAATTGCAACCCCTTGTTATCCACAAACTACATAGATTGAATTAGCTAATCGGGAGTTCAAATTAATTTTAGAAAAAAAATGGTAAACCCGGACCGCAAAGATTGGTCGTCAAGACTAACTGATACACTTTGGGCATATCGTACTACTTTTAAAACCATTTTGGACATGTCTCCTTATCGATTAGTCTATGACAAGCCATATCACTTACCTGTGGCATTGGAACATAGGGAATACTAGGTCATTAAAGCAATGAACTTTGACCTTGACATGACTGGACTATCGAGAAAATTTCAGATAGTCGAATTGAAGGAAATGAGAAATGAAGCATATGAGAATGCTAAGATTGCTAAAACCAGGATGAAATTTTTTCATGACAAGAACATTGTGCGGAAGTCTTTTGAACCTTCTCAGAAAATCCTGTTGTTTAATTCAATACTCTACTTCTTCCCTAGTAAGTTGAAGTCAAGATGGACTAGGCCTTACATTGTTAAAAAGGTGTTTGAACATGGAGTGGTAGAAGTGGAAAACCCATCGAACGGTAATATTTTTACTATTAATGGTCAGCGGTGGAAACCATTTTTGAAAAAATTTGTGAAAAAAGTGGAGACCATATAGAACCAGAATACTCCCCCGAGATTCACGCCTGCTGACACTCAAACGGATCGAGTCAAAAAAACAAATATGAGTCTACCCGACCCGAGGGGATGCCTTTATAAAGTCCTCAAGCTTTTTGCCCCCTTCCTCCACGTTCACCGTTGTTGGCCCCCTCTTATTTTTCTTTGCTTTCCTTTTATGCTTCGTGTTCTTTTCTTCTTCTTCTTCCCTTTCTGTTTTTTGGAACATAACCCAGACCCCAACAAGCCCCATGACCACACCCTCCACAAACACCATCTTTTGTTACATGCTTTGCATTTTAATGTTATATTTACTTATGGGCCTTTTGCTCCTATTCGCACTCACGCAGAAGGATTTCTAGCCATCTTACCCGAAACCCAAATCTATGCAAAGATGATTAAATCCATGTATTTTTGTTTGTTAGTTTTGGAGGATGAATGAATCTCTACCCATCAATCTCATCTCCAAGATCCTTACATTAGTAAATTCAAAACATTGGGGACAATGTTCAGTTTAGGTTAGGGGCGAGAACTATAGTTCATATTCTCATATTATGTGTAATCTGTACCTGTAAATTTTTGAAAATTTTGTTGTTGTTTCTGTTGTTGTTGTTGTTCTGATCATATTGTGTACCTTGTCTTGTATTCTATATATATTGATGATATATCTGAGTCAAATTTGATCGTCTTTATGACTGGCAGATGTTAAAAAACCAGATAGTGAGTCTTAAAGAGTAGGAAGCATGGATTTCAAAATTTTTTGGTTTACTCTGGCAGTTCTACGAACTTTTTCATCTGATATGCATAATGTGATCATGAGAAAAGCAAAACTGATAAGGAAAGTCGAGATCCGACATGAACAAGCGAAACCCCTCTATGGCAGAAGCACTTTTGCTAAACGTCGTCGCACAAAAAGACTTGGTACCTGTAAATAGTGTGGTAAAGTCTTTCATGAGAAAAGATATAATTAGTGTTTTGAATGACTACCCTGAGACACTCGATCGATTAAAATGGATAGTGAATGGGCTAAGTAAGGATTACCCTGAGACGCCATCCTATTCCGGTACTTTACTTAACTGGTTTGTGAGAGAGAAAATTGGGAGAGTCACTGGTTGTCCGAACTACACAGATAGAGAGGTTTACTCGGATTAGTCTGCCTTCTAGATTGAAAATTTGTGTTTTGGGGGTAAAATGCAAGGGTCCAAATTTTTGTAAAAAAGTGTAAAATCCTTTTTGTTTTGTTCAAACTCTTTTGACTGAAATGAAAACATGGGCCGAGTAAGGATTGCCCCAAAATACCAGCATCAAGCGTGGGTAGGGACTTATCTTGAGACGCCATAAAATTTTGGTTCAATTTTATATGTTTACCTTTATCTTAATGTGTACATGAATTTGCATAAAAAAAATTGTTTTTTACTTTGACTTTCGAACGCCAAGTGACGTTTCAATGCCCAATACTTGCAGTACTTTGCCTCTGATGTACTCTTTGATGGAACAAAAAGTACTGGGAGCTCAGCTCGTTCGAACGCCAGTAGAACATTCGAACGAGATCAACGTTTGAACGCCAATAGCTTGTTCGAACGAAAAAGCTTACAGTACTTTGGTCTTTGACAGAACACAAAAGTACTGAGAGCTCACCACGTTCGCACAACACCCACGTTCGAACGATATTTTAAAATCCTTCAATATATGTTCGAACGTAACTAACGTTCGAAGGACACCTCTCAGACTATAAAAGCCTGGATAGTCTTCCCCATTCAAAATCCCCAAAATTCTCCCAAAATTCTCCAAACCCTAGAACCCCTTTTCACGCCCAACCCTTAAAACTCCACCCATTCCCCATCTTCACCACAAATCAACTGCCCTAAAGATATTCCACATAAAAAAATACTCAATTTTCACCAAATAACCAAGATTTTCCACACCCTCTCAAGCACAAAACCAAGAAAACACCATGCCTAGGGTTAAGCTTCTTGCCAGGCGCAATCAACCAATAAGCCAAGAACCTAACTTTATATAAGAAGTTATTGAGGAAAGAGAGGAAAGCAAGAGAAAAAAAGGTATGATCAAATAAGATTTCCCAGTGCACTCAAATCCAAAAGGTATGAAAAATTATTTCAAAAATATGTTGTAGTTTGTGAAAGAGATGTGGTGATTACTGATTTTACGAAATTGAGATTGTTGGAGGAAATGGAAAGGAAGAATTGGGTGTGGTTTTTAAGGAATGGTGGGGACATTGTTGCCTTGGTGAGGGAGTTTTACTCTAACGCTGAGATCATCAATGGTGCAATACAGTCATATGTAAGAGGAAACAACATTGATGTGGATGAAGCATACATCAAGGAAGTGAGGCAAGAGGTGCGTTGGGTGCAAAACCCAACCTACCTGCCAAAAAAGAATGTTGAGTTGGATGTGGTTGGGAAAAAGTTAACGACGTTATCTGATTTTACATAGGGAGGATGGAGATTCTTGAAACAAGGGGAGCTCACCGACAAATACAAAATGCTAAATTTAATTGCGGTATCTGACCTCGCCCCCATAAGACGGAAAAATGAGATTTTGCCTGAAATGGCTCACTTGCTCTATTCACTGGGAAGAGGGCAGAGCACCAACCTCTCCTCATTGATTCAGAGTGAAATGAAGAAGGAGTGTGATGTGAAAAGGAGTGCACTACCTTTTGGTACTTTGGTGACTAAGATATGCACTGATAATGGGGTGAGGATAAGGCCCGAGATGGAGATCCAAAAGCCAATGGGGCCACTTAACAATACATCTTTTAGGAGGAGCCAAGGGCATAGTAGCACCCCAACGGCAAGAAGAGAAGTGACACCACCCCAAGAAGATGATGAGGTGCAAGATGAGCTTGACCAAGAGGAGGAGAGAGAGCAGATACGACCAGATGAGGCAGGACCTGGCACCACCAACCAGAGATTGCTTCGAGAGATTACACTTGGCATTGAGGCCAACCAAGACAAGATTCTCCGACAGTAGGAGGAGATTCTTGACTTTTTGAAGGGTGGACAAAGTGGATATAGTGGAGCTGCTGATGCTGAAGATAGTGGACTTGATGTAGGAGATTGATTTCTATTCTTGAGATAGGGGTTTGGATTTTTGTTTCTTCTTTGTTTGTGTTGTTTCTTCTTCAGTTTGAGGGATGCCTTTAAAAATTATTGTGTGTTTTGTACTTCTTTTTATGGATGAATTGGATTGTTAATGTTGGTATATCATATGATCCTATTTTGTGAAAATGAATGATTCAATTTATCATTTTTATTTGTTTAAATTACAAGTAAAGAATTAGCACTTTAGAAATTTATGTTAATAAATAAAGGAACAAATGTGGATGTTAAGACTACTTGTTAAAGTAACTAATCACATGATCGGTTCGAAACACAACTTAGCAATCTAGACTTAAAACCACAGCTCTATAAACGATGATATTTTTTCTATGCTTAAATTATCAAATGTACATTAGTATTTTTTATTTTCAAAGTACAAGATGGTCAAACTCAACAATGAAATTGGTATATAACCAACATTCCCTGGAAAACCTGACATAATCAGTGGAGATAACAAAGGATACCATGGTAAGTTTTAAGCTTTACAATGCGTCTGAGAGAATATTAATACTTGCTCAGAGCGAGCTTTTTCACTTCCTTTCTTTCAATAAATTCATTAACCTTTCTTTGATTGACGCAACTAAATTGATCTATCGACATATTTCACCGGAATCACATGAATACGACACATGCATGTGCACATACTTGAGAAGTGATTTTAGGCCATCTTTTAATTTGACTTTGAGCCTGTACCATTTCTTTTGTAAAATTATATCCCTAGTTAGCCATATTTGAGCCTTCAAAGAATAAATTATTTTTCAAACAACCCATATTATGACCAAGCCACAAGAAAATACACGAGAAAACCTTGCTATCTAATTTTCTTACACCCTCTTATCTATCAAAAAAGAGAGGGGAAAAACGAAGATGACCATTGGTGCATGAAGGAAAAAGTCAAGGAAAATAATAGAAATTAAAAAAGAAACAAAAAGATAGGGACTTGCCATGAAAGTAAAAAATGAGAAAAAAGAAAGAAAGAAATACCATTCCCAGGCAAAAATGTCAAAAAGCCAAAAAGGGGTGTGCTAAAATACTTAAAAGACATAGCTTTTGAACTCCTCTAACATCATTTCGTTAGCCACTGACCTCTGGCCACATTATAACATATGCAAAGCCCTAATTGATCTCAAGTCTGATGCATGTGTGTGCATTGTTAATCAAAAGTGGGGATATGTTAAATAGGTATTTGTTTAAATTGAATCAGTATTCCTTCGTAAGATTATGCTAAGAACATGATTAGTTTGCTTTCTCAAAACTTCACTCATTTACTAAATCGTGCATGTGATTTTTCGAATGACCATCTTCTGATTACATGCCTCCTTGAGAGACAAGTCACTGTATTTGGAGCAAATTTTTTGCTGAGGACATTCCTAAGAGAGGTTCGTGAAATCAAAACTATCCATGGAGGGTGGTAACAGGGAATGTTTGTTATATAAAAATTCTTGTTTCTAGAATGACTATCCTACTACTTAGGGAATTCCAAATGCTAATGTGACAAATGCTAATTTTTGTATAGAGTCAATACCAAAGCATGAGGGGCATGCTGATTATAAGTCGAAATTGAGGGTTGGGTGTCCCAACGACCATGATGCTAATTCACTTTAACCAGCAACTCCACATACACATTTGTTCGACTGAAGTTTGTGGGTAGCTTCACTAGAAACCCTCACGAGACAACACTCATCCACTAGGCTAAATCTAGTAGTTTTATTGCTTGTTGCATAAGCTAAATGCAACTGGAAGACCTACGAAAATGGCATGAAAAATAGATGTTTTTATTCAATTATTGTATTATTAGGGACTAGCAATATTTAAATTATGGGTGTGATTAGTACTTAAAAATAGCATTTTACTATGCCTTTTTGAGATTAAGTATACTATAATGGAGTTTAAGTGATGTCATTTTAGGTCCTATAGTGAACAAGGGTTCAAGAACAACCAATGTCACATTAAATTGTAACACCAGCGCATTAGGGAACAAAATTAGAGAAGTTTGGAACAAAGCAGGGCCGTTCAAACACCAACTAACGTTTGAATGTCCAGTGGAACAAAGATAGGACCAGACTGTGAAGACATAACATCTTGCATCAAAGAAGGAAGTGCACTTGAGTACCACGCTTGAACGTTCAACTAAAGACCTGGGTAATGAGTGCTAAATGCCAAGTCTTGCATGAAGCATGGAAGTGGGTTTCCTCAAAGGACCATAGACCACTTGAGTGATATGGTCAAACTCCATCTGTTGTTCGAATGCCCATAAAGTAAAAACAGAAGAAACGTTCAAATGATAGACACCGTTCTAACGTCCATACTGCAAAAACATAGACAACTTTCGAACGCCAACTCACATTCAAACGTTCTCCACAGACTGCCTGCAGAGTAGTTTGTCCTTTACTGGGACTTGGGCGGCATCCACTATTCATTCATGCTTTTCTATCTGTACCCCCTCCTTTCTTGCCTATAAATACTCCCATTTGGAGTGCTTCAATAAAAGAACTTTTCTCTTGTAAAATTAAGGTGTTGTTTTTGGAGATAAGTTTGGCACTAGACCAACATCTCTTCATTTTGTACTTGTGTTATGTTTCTATGATGCCTTTCTTACTTGCATTTACCTTTGCACTTGTTATACTAACCATGATAGAGGCTTGTTCTCCCCATATAGTTGGTTATTCAGTCTTTTATTTACTTAGTTTTTACATTCATATTGTAGCACCCATGAGGAGGCTTAGACTTCCCTTTTAGTTGTACTTGCTCATATTTTCATATATTAAGAGAGATAGCTCATCTTTTAGTTGTGGTGGAAACCCTCCAAAAGTAACAAGCTTTCTTCTGCTTTCATTTGTTAGTTTCTTTCACTTCCATTGCTTGAGCATCCTTCTTTCTTAGAGGAGTGAAATTCTTCCACTTTTCTAGAGCTTTGTCAAAGTCCTGAAGGGTGTAACGTGATTCATTAATTCTTTGTTGAAGATTTGCTCCTTGGTTGTTGTTTTTTTATTTTGTAAGTTCTCTACTTGGAGGGATGAGCATCACTCACTTTTCTAGCTTTACCAAAGCCATGAAGAGTGAGTAGTTTGTCATTCACTCTTTAGTAAGAGGTGAAGAGCATGAATAGTTTATCCAAAAGTTATATTTGTGTTTTGTTCTAATGCTTAATGTCTATATCCCCTTGCTTATTAGATGATTGATTGCATCTAGCAAAGCTAAGGTACTTTGTATAATCGTAGTTCTTTCTAAGACATGGATGACTCTTGCATAGAAAGAATTGTCGTTTCAAGGCAAGTACCCCGACTAGATCTTCATGACTACCCTTCAATCCTACCCATTATTGTGCTTTATTTAAAGAATAGAATATTAATGTCATGGTTGGATGTCTTGTAGAAACACTTGCATGTTTGTAGACGGGTTAAGTCTCGACACAGGTAATTCTTATAAACTTCTAGAAATACATCAGAACCATGTTCTTAATTCTCACAGTCCATCTTTATCTTCCGATTAACTTGTCATTGACGCGGGATTTAATCGAGTTATCAAACATAAATATATTAAACCGAATATTGAGCTACATGCCTAGATCCTTGAACTAAAGAATGACTTTCTTTTCATTTGAACCTATCTTATATTTTGTCTAGAAAACTTTCTTGGAAAGAATTCCATATTTAATCCAAGAAAATATCTAAAAATCACTACTCTAAATCACCAAGGTTATAACCAATTGGTCTCTTCTACTACTTCTATTGAAACACCAACTCAAAGTTCCATGTGGATTCGACTCCGGACTCAAACTGGATTATTACTACAGCTTGACCCCCTACACTTGGGTGTACACACTTCGGATCAAGTCAGGTCCTCGTTCCCTACTCACACTTATTTTCTTTTAAACTTTATCGAGTAAGCTTAAGGAATGGGTGGAGGACTCTTTCTCTTCTCTTTAAAATTTTCTAAGTCAATTTTAATATTGGGAGTAAAAGGAGCCTTGTTCATCCTTGCTTGTGAGCCTTTTAGTAGTGAAGAATTTCTAGACTGAGGCTCACCCGATCTACCCATAAGCTTAGTAAGTTGCAACACTTGATCATTCAAAGCCTTGTATTGATTAGCTAGGAGTGTGAGCTTCTTGGTCATGTCTTCCTCAAAGTATACGCAATATGCACTATAGTGACCATGTCCTCCATAAGTGAAACAAACAAGTAGTTTGGCATAGGGTTCCTTAATAACCAATTTCTTTAAGTTCTTACCCTTACCATTTTTGGCTTTATGGGGACTTTGGTTCATTTGTGGGGGTGACGTGTTTTCATTTCCTATTGCTCAATAGGATAAGTTTTTGCTTGTTACTAACTTAAAAACCCTCAGCTCGCTTGCCATTGGTTAAAGTGGTCTCTGAACACTTAGGGATAAAATTAAAAAAAAAAATGATGAGTTGTGCAAAGGAGACCTCCCTCTGGGTCACTCTCAGGTCACTCGAGCGATCCTGAGGTTATTGAAGCAGTCCCTTCTCTGCCAGTCTAGTTTAAATCCTTTTTTCATTCTTGTCGCCAATCTAAAAAATTCATTACACCAATATAAATGACTAGGTTTTTGGGATTATTCATGATTAAAAGGAGTTCTCAAGCTTAAATGATAAATTAATTAAGTAAAGGTAATTATGGTAGAGTTAGGTAAAAATTGATGTTTGACCAAGCCGAATTGAAATACCTGTTCACTCCCAAGTAGAGTTTTAATCCCACGTGTTTAATCATAAGGGATGATTTGTTCCACATTATTTCTTAGCGAGGTAATTGAGTCTTATAACTCAACCAATATCATTGTTAGATTCCCCTTTCCTCTGCAAATCTCTCTTCCAAATATCACCAACTGAAGTTAAGAGCAGATTCACTTGAACACATCCACCATCATGGACCATTTAGGCTCTTCAAATCTTCTCTCCTAAGATCCTTGGTATACACACCTCATCGAAGTGGGTTTTGAAGAATTCCAAGCTAGATTTGCGTCTTCAATGTGTAAAGTTAAATAGATGATGCAAAATGGATGGCCTTTAGGGATTTAGGTTCTAGGGTTTGTTCTTTGGTTTCTAAAGGTTTAAGAGTAATTTTTTTTCTTACAAATAGATCGAGATCCCTTAGCATAGGAAGGCTTACCCTTTATATAGGTTCAAAATGGAGTTTGTCTTGGGACCAAGTAAACACAAATTCATGAACCACCGCTTGAACTTCCAAAGAGCAGTCAAATGGTGGTTGTCAGTAGAATGAAAAAATGAATCAAACTAGATCTAGCAAGCAAGGACCGCTCGAGCTATCTCAAGACCGCTCGAGCAGCCTAAGAGCAACCTCAATGGCCTAACTCATCATCCTTTCCTAATTTTATTCCTAAGTTTTCATATACAACTCTAGTCGAAGGCACGAGAACAAAAGGTGGTCCATACCGGTTTTTAAACTAGAAACCAAGAAAAAACTTATCATATTAAGCACTAAAGGATGTTGCTCAAATAGGGTCTGATAAATGACTCAATTTATGTTTTCAAAATACAGTTAATGTATAATTTTTTCTTTTCATAAAAATCCTAAGATTCATTGCCATATGTTCCTAAATCTAATTCAATTAACCGAATCCTCCTAAGTCTATAAATAAACCAAGGGTTCTAAGTGTCTAGGTCATTACTTGTGTCCTAAACATTGAAGGTGCATCAAAGATATACTTAATTTGACTTTGTAGCTTGAAATATGTCCTTCCATGTTGCTTTTGGAGCTTGATCTTTGAAGTATCTTGACAATAGAGTTAGGTTGAGATTTAAATCAAGACAACATGAAATTATCCAATTATAATGGTGTTCCTGATAGCATTTCATGCATGAAATGCACTCTACCGATCAATGCCCTTTCCAATATGATATTGGGGCATATCCCTTTAAATTTAATATGATAAGAAGCCTGAAAAGGTTCACGTATTAATTTTTTTTTTTTGAATGAGGAGTCTAAATAGTCCAAACTGACTATCTCTAAAACATTGAGGCTAAAAATCTTGAACATAGTACTTCTAGATAACCAGTTTGTTTAGATCAAATTTTGATAGGGGGTTGAGGAGCTTTGACGTATTGTAGCTTTCCTTAGGCTAAAAATCCTTAGTTTATCTTTGGATAGCTTGAGACTAAAGAGGCTAAGTTTGAGGTTAAAGAGCCTTGTAGCTTATCTTGAAGAGGATGTGTGGATGATCATTTTGGACTGAATAGTCAAGTTTTAAGTCAAGAAAGTTTGCTAGCTTAGACCGAGAGGTCTGCCAAGCTTCTAGGCTGAGAAGCTTGTTTAGTTTGAGGAGCCAAATTCATCATTAGCTTCCCCAAGGCTGAAAATCTTGTGTTCTTTATTTGCCTTAGATTAAATAATTTGATGTTTCTAGTTGATCTAATGAGCTCTAAGACTGAAAGTTGAAAACAACTTTAGAGGCTTGACAGATAATGAGCACAAACAGGTGTCCCAAAAAAGGGAACTTGTGGATCATTAAAAAAAATTACAAAGGACCGACCTGGCATAACAAGTGGTAGTGTTTCTCGAGGAGCGTTACATTCCAGGAATGGGCCATTGTACACCATTCCTTTATTTGTAGCTCATAGTTACTGGCTTGACCACTCATTTTACAAGATATAGTCTTTCCTAGTTATGTTCGAGCTTTTTGGGGTGTGGGTCTTTCCTTGTTGGTAGCATTTTCTTGAAAACTAAGTCTCATTCTCTAAAGATTCTCTACCTAAACCTTTGATCATAGGACTGAGCTATCCTCTACTAATAAGTAGCAATCTTTAGCAGAGCTTCATTTCTCTTTCCATACATTAGGTCGATACTAAAGAGGAATTGTTATTCTACTCAAGTGCAATTAGCTCCGTCCTTGGTGATAAAATTCCAATATGTGCTGGAGTAACTGCTTCAGTTCCAAAGGTCACATTGAAGGGTATCTCATTTTTTGTAGTCTGGGCTATCATTCTATACCCCCACATGACACTAGTAAGGTGGTCTACCCACTGGATATTTTATGCCTCTAGTTTGGTCTGCAATGCTTTCACGATCATTTTGATGGTCACTTCTGCTTACCCGTCTACTTGGGTATGATTTGGTGAAGAATAATAGTTTTTTATGCCCAACTCATAACATAAGCTTCTGAAGCCATATTATCAAACTGCTTACCATTGTCTCAAAATATGGCTCTAGGAATCCCAAACTAGCAGATGATGGACTTCTACATGAAATTCTTCATTTTCTGCTCGGTAATTGTCGCTAGTGGTTCTGCCTTTACCCATTCAGTGAAGTAATTGATTGCTCCCACCGTAAATTTTTACTAAACTTCCCCTACGGGAAAAGGTCCTACGATATCGATCCCCCATTGGTGGAATGACTATGGGCTAAGGATGGAAGTGATCTACTTAGGTGGACATCTTGGTATGTCAAAGTGGAATTGGAAAGCCTTATATTTTCTAACCAAGTCAAATGAGTCCTTCATGGTTGTGGCCAAATAATAACTTTGCCTTAAAGCCTCGTATGCCAGGTTCTTGGCCTTGATGTGTGTAACACCCCAAAATACACCCTGGGTGGCATTACATTCAATAACCATTCATACCATGAGAGCACTAAGATAAATCATCAATAAATGAGACTTCAAGCAATGATTCATAAT
>CM042198.1:7105883-7118496 GCA_023539305.1 Ilex asprella
TGGCTTATTTGCATTTACTTGTTCTGCTCCTTGAATGGTCTTTAGTGGAAACGATAGACAGGTATTTATGAAGTAGTCGAACCTCCACATGCGAAGCATTGACGTGGGTCAGCGCCTAATCTAATCTGAGTAACCCCAGCTCCTCGAATGACTTAATTCCTTTGCCCCAAAGCTTGGTAAGGTTGGTGGTAAATAGCTTCCCTTTGTGTGACTCCACTACTGCTAGCACCAGTCCTAATCGGACCTCCCCTCGCGAAGTTCTATCATCGCTAGTTGTCCTCGATGTCTATCTCCAACAATGCAGCTCTGTCGACAAGATCCCCATAGACCCGGATCTTGTGAGCCACAAGTTTCTCCCTAATGGAAGGCCTCAAGCCTTGCTCAAATCTTTTAGCCTTCCTGGTCTTAGTAGATGTGAACTCCGTGGCATAACCGGATAGCTCATCGAACTTCCTCTCATACTCCGTCATCGCCATGCTTCCCAGTCGTACAACGAGAAAATATGCACTCATCCTGTCCCTAACCGATTCAAGAAAATATTTGTCTTGAAAGATCTGCATAAAATCATCCCAGGTAATCGCGTTAGTGTTTCTCCTTCTCTTCATCGAGTCCTATCAATCATCTGCCTCTTCTTTCGATAGATAGGTAGCTAGGCCGACTCATAGTTCCTCGGCAAATCCCATGTTGTCACACACTTTCTTCACTCGCTGAATCCACTTATCTGCCTCCATAGGGTAAGAGCTTTCTCAAAAAGTAGGTGGGCGTTGCCTCAAGAATTCTCTAAGAACAATCATCCTTCTATTGTCGTCCTAGTTGCCTAGTACACAAGTTAATGGTTTAAACCCCCCATGGTAGTTGTTTCCATTCTGGTTTTGTACTAGAGTGGTTAGCTCTCTTAGGCATTGATAAATGTCAGTCATAGCATCAGGAGGTGGTGGTGGTGGTTGTACTTGACCTCCACGCTCACGTCCACGTCCGCGTCTACCGTCCATCCTGGACATCAATTATAATTTAGTTAAAATGATGTGCTAGATACCCAACTATCACTTTAATCCCAAAGCATAAGGCTTGTATAAGATTTAAATCAACAATTAATTTGACCTAGTTGTACTACCCTAGTGGTAATCCATAACCTACAGCGCCCATGTAAGACCTAATTCCTAAGCTCAGATACCAAACCTGTAATGCCCCAAAATCCACCTTGGATAACATTACTATCTCAAACCATTCATATCAAGAGCAATTAATATAATCCATAGATACAAAAATTTTAATTCATCATACATAATATCTACATTATGATCCAAAAGAATATCTCAAACTATGGCAATTACATCCCAAAAATCAAGTATTATATTGTAGCAGAATAAACAAAATATCATTCAACCATTGTCTCAAAATGCATCTCCTAGTCTATGACATAAAGAGAGCAACTCCAGACATTTCCCTCTGGATTCACACTTCCATCCACTTGAGCTATACAAGCTACCTGCTCATCAACTTCAAGTTCTTCCTCTAAACCGAACTTTGAAAATAAATAATATTTGTAAGGGGTGAGCACTAAACTCTGTAGCAACATCCTCCCAAACTCGAACAGGTTTTGAAAATATATAAAACAAGTCAGTCTCATTTCATAAATATCATGTATAACTTTTGAAAGAAAACAGTGACAGTTAAACTGATCTCAAGTTTAAACAATTATCAATAGGGTAAAGGAATAAGTAAAACCAATTCTAAAAAATAAGTCATTTCCAATCATAGAAAATTTCAAACAAGTTTTTGTAATGAACCATTTTCACAACGGTAAACAATAACACACAATTTCTACCATTACCTATAGTATGCATTTGTATCCCCATTGTTTCTTTATCTTAGTATGTTGGTTGTCTCCCATGAATCTACACAGTGATTTTACCTCGTTCACTCATCAATACCAAAAAATTTAGGAAGGGAGTGTATCGTTTCCTACACCACTAACGAATTCTTCCCACGAAAAGTATACCATCCCTCAGTCTTGAATGTACGTGAACAATAGTGGTTGCTCTCACAAACAACAATCCACTACAAGGGTTAGGAAATCATCTCACCCCCACTAGAATAGACTAACCTCTAACACATTTTGGCAGCTCTCGAAGGCAATTTAAGTCCATCGCAACAAACCAGACCAGAGATGCAATATCAAATAATTTTCTCAAATCACAAGTGTCTCAAAAATCCCCAATTTCATAGGTATTTTTCCAATATAACAATTCAAGAAAAACATGCAAGAGATCCTTAGAAGATATAATTTCATTTTTTTCAAACAAAACACTAGAGTTTTATTGAATCTAGACAATGGAATATCAAGAGAATATCCACACTTCTTAAAGAACTAGATTTTTGAATCAAGGCACAGGAATCTCAAGAGAAAATCCACACTTCTTAAAGAACTAGAGTTTTGAATCAAGAATAAATGAATATCAAGTTTTAATATCAAGAACAAATGAATATCAAGTTTTGATATAAAAGACAAATGAATATCAAGTTTTGATATCAAGAAAAAATGAATATCAAGTTTTGATATCAAGAACAAATGAATATAAAATCTTGAAATCAAGAACAAATGAATATCATGTTTTGAAATCAAGAACAAATGAATATCGAGTTTTGAAATCAAGAACAAATAAATATTAAGTCTTGAAATCAAGAACAAATAAATATCAAGTCTAAAAATCAAGAACAAATGAATATCAAAATTTGAAATCAAGAACAAATAAATATCAAGTCTTGAAATCAAGATCAAATGAATATCAAAAAGAAAAATCTGTACTTCTTGAAAAAGTAGAGATTCGATGTCAAGAACAAAGGTTTTATGGCTATCAAGCTATAACTTCCATCTAACATGGTAAGATTTGCAAGAACAATCAAGAAACAAGGATTTCAATACATGTATATAAGCTTGAGAGTCAGAACATGTATTTATATAAGTCCTAGCATCATGAACAATGGTGGAAGAAAACTCCTACCTTCTTATTCCTTAGAGTTCTTGAAGAATTTGAAATTCTGTTCCACTTCAAGGTGAACATCCTCTTTGATCTTATGTTTTCCCATTTCATTCTTGTTTCTCAAGGCTTTCTAGGGTTGTACATTGTGTATGGACGCGCTCTTATGTATTTATAGGGGAAGAAAACAACTTTGCCGACATCTATCTGATGTTCTGATTCGCTGCTCACGTTCGAATGTCATTTGGCATTCGAACATCAGCAGTGTAAATTACTACTTTACGTTCAAACTTCACTTTGGTGTTCGAATATTGGTTGCTCCTAGCCTTTTTTAATTTCCATCAGAGATCTATCAGACACCAAAGTATTGGGACTTCCGGTCGTTCAAACGTTGATCCACATTCGAACGTCATCCCAATTTCTGTTGAAAATTCCAATGAAGTTTTGGATGTTTTTAGAGGTTGAATTGGAAAATGTTTGTGAAATACTATTTTGTATCTATGGGAGTGTTCTATCTACTGTCAAAAATTTCAAATCAAATGGACTTCAGAGTAAAAATTTATGATCAAATTACTAAGACAATATTCCTACCCAAATTCTATCTAAAATACGTTTCCGATTCAGAGTACTTCCTAACTTCTAATACACCCCTTATTACCTCGATTAACATTTTTATTTCTACTCTTACAATCTACATAGTTCATGCATACATCATTACATATATTCGCATTTAAAAATATTATCATATTACTATATAAAGATACGAATATGGGGGGTTTACAATTTTCCCTGCCTAGGCTTCCCTAGGGCTCAGTGACTAGATTGGATATTAAGATTGCATTAGCATTCTCTACTCTTGACACTAGCTGGTTTTCAAAATGGATGTACTTAGAGCATCTCCAACGCCCTCGCTAGTGCATATCTTTTAGCCATTTTGGCAAGCAAATTTCATATTTTGCTACTCCAACGCCCTCGCCAGTGCACTCACCAAAATCTAGGAAGCTAAATTGCCTGCCAAATCTGGCGAGGGCTGGTTGCTCGTCAGTTTCTCTCCTGCTCAGCCTGTCTTCCTTCATTTCTCCAGTTCTACTCCATTTCTGCACTGTGAATGGTCTTCCTTCCTCCATCAGGTATGTCTTCCTTCCTCCAATATATGTTTTCTCTTTCTTTCTGTGAACAACCTGACTTCTAGAAAATTTTTGAGAAGAATTTCTTTTAATTGTTCACAATAGGTTTGATGAATTGCCTTAATAAGATATGCACTCGATTCAGCCTCCTTCCATTCACAATTCCATTGTTTTCACTTCTCAATCTCTCTTGTTGAATTGATTGGTTTTAATTGTTTAGTAGTATGTGATGTGTGTATTGCTATTTTGAGATTTGTTGATATTGTATATAGTTTTCCAAACATAAATTCTTCTTTACTCTTTCTTTTGCCAATTGGGTCATCTTTATTTTTTTGCAAAAGTTGGTTCTATTGTTGCCCTTGTATGATTTGCTTCTCCATATTTATGCTCTGTAGCTTGAACTGTATTTTTTTTTACTTTGTTCTATTATTTTAGCTTGCATTTATTTTTTGAAGTGCTTCCCCTAATTCCACTATGTCGGGTTGCTCTTGTAGCCAATGGGAAGCACATGTCCTCAACCCCAATTCTATGGATTGTATGGATTCATTCTCCTTTTCAGCCCATTTGAGATTGTATGGATTCTATGGTAACCTGTTTTATCTTACGTCTTTTGTGCTTGCCTCCAAGTATATTCTTTCCCTTTTTTCAAGTGTTTTAATGCTCAATGAATGTTGCTTTCCTCCAAGTATATTCTTTCCCTTTTTTATAGTTCCTCTAGACATTTTCTCAAATCCTACATGTGGTTAGCATATGATCAGTAGAATTGCATTAACGACTGCACTAGTTTCTATTACTAAAATTTCCTCTTGTTTGTTGTTCATGCTTGATCAAGATACCACATAAAATTTGGCAGTTTCTTTTTTGTAGTTTCTCTAGTTTTCACCAATTTTTAACCACTGCCCAGCAGGTAGTTGCAATCAGACGGTGAAATATGAACCTCAAACATAGTTTTCACTATTTCATCAGCCCAAATCTAATTGGGTTCAGCATGGCATGGATTGAATAATGATTTGAGCACTTAAGTGATAGCATACTTTTAGTATTTAGAATACAAATTATGTTTCTAAAGTGAATTATGTGAAAATTGAATGATATTTGTGAAGTATTAATAATGATTTTAATTCCCTAAGGAGGAGTCTACTGATCATCTCCTTCCCTAAGCTATGAATTTACATTTGTGAAAGACCAAATGGCTATGGAATCTACAGACCCCAAAGTTAAATTGTGAATTCCTGGTAATAACTGTCTTTCATACTCTGATTGGTGCAAACTGCTTTTTGGAGTAATGGATATGACTTATGTCCTCGAAATGAATTCCCTCATATTGGACATGCCATGTTGTGTTATGAGTAATATTCCACATGATTCCAAACAGCTTACTGAATGATGTTTTTATGATAGGTTGAACTTTTATGATATGTTAAACTTAATTCCCAACCTTAATTAGCTTTGTTCATATTTTGTTTATTAGATATTAAATTTTCTGGTTCTCTAATTTTTGTTTAATGGAATGCATTGATGTGGTGATTATGGGTTAGGTAAGTTATGTGCAGTTTGCAAAGGATGATAAAATAGACAGGGACATCAGTGTTTTAGTAGGCATTGGTCCATTAGTGCATTCCAAATTGGTTTTGATCTTCTTGAAGGATTAAAGCCAATCATGTATTTGAAGTATCTACAGTGGTTGTTTGTTGCTGTCTATATCCTGCACTGCTTGCAGTGGCAGTTTGATACAGTCTGTGTGGTAGTGGTGCAGTTTATTGGTGCATAGCAATGAACTGGGTGTTGTGTGTATGCTGAAGAAGGGATGGATGATGCTTATGAATATGATGGAAGTGCTGTTGGGACAAATCTGGAGCAGGCTCTATGCTGATTTTTTATTTCTGAAAAAACAAAATTTCTAATTTTCTGTAACAAATTTCTGTTTTTATTTTTTTCTATTAAAACAGTTACTGTTTTTACTTGAAACAGTTTCTGTTTTTGATTCTTGTAATTTGAGATTTGTGCAATAAATTTTCCGTCTTAAAAAAATGTATACACTTGTTGGGTACCATTTGAATAATGTATGACCGTTGTACAATTTAAATTTAAAAATTTGAAGTCGTGACACGACACGTCATAATTATGGCGCTTACGTGTTATGCCACGTGATAGTTTTGAATTATATTATTGAAAGTTAGTTAAAGTTAGTTGAAATATTTAGCTAAAATAAAGAGTGTAGTTGGAGTGAATTTTAAAAAGTGGATAGCTAAAGTAGTGAAAAAAATATTTAAATATATTTTGAGTAGCTATTTTATTGAGCATGGTTGGAGATGATCTTATTCAAGCTTAGCTAATTTTCTATCCTTTCATCTTATGTAAAATCCGAGAAAAATTTAAAATTTTTCTGAACAAGGGTAAAATGGTCATTTTGTCACTATAATGCGGAATTAAAATACTTGTTCTCTAGAGCTCGTATGACACAACGGGCTTCACAGTTGGATTCGTATCACAAAATCTAGCATCCTTGTCGAATTTCATCGAATTTCGAGATAGTTAAATTTTGCACGTCGTTCGAGACGGTTGAGAGGCGGATGACATCACAAAGGTCCCCAAAATGAAAATTTTAGAAATTTCCTTATAATTGAATAAAATTTTCAAAAAAATAAATTTGAACTTGAACCGGGATGAAATAAATCGTTTCGGGGTAAAAACAAACCCGAACGAGCGAAGGACACTTGGCGCGATTAGAGCCGAGTTTTAAAAATTATAATTAGTGCAAAATATCTGATTTTCAGCAGAAATATGTGCTGAAAATCTGGCCTCCAATGTGTGAGAGAATGAGGGAGAGAAAAGAGAGAAAATCAAAGCTTCCTCCTCCGATTCTTGATGTTTTGTTGCTCAGAATCGCTTGGGCCAAGACTTAATGTTCTTCTCCCCGATGAGGACTACAAAGCAACACCAAAAACAAGAAATTTCACCAAAGATCCAAAAAGGTGATTTTGTGAAATTCAAGGTTTTGGGCTTGGGAGGTGTTCTTAAAGTTCTCCACACTTCAAGTGAGGTAGAATTTCTCCTACTTGGGTTGATTTCTAACCTAAATGTCTATAGGAATGGTTGAGTGCATGTGTTTATATATTTATATCATTTTCCTATTAATATGGAAATGAGAAAGTGAGCATATAAAGGGCTTAGATCAACTTCTAGCTTGACTTTGATGCATGGGAGTCACTTGAGTATTTTCTTGTAACTTTGTGAAATTGTGGCATAATATTTGTTTGCCTTGAAGGTGTTTGATTAAATGCCTTGAAGGATGACATTTGATGTTGTGTGGGCAAAATTATGGGATAACATGATTGGTGCATAGAAGGTTTTTGATAAATGTCTTTCATGGATTGAAGTTGTTATTTTGATGTAATTGAAATAACATGCTTGAGTTGAGTTATGTGATAAATTATGAATATTATATATGCTTATTGATATATTAAGCATAATGATGATTTATGGAAGTTATGTTTATATGATATAAATTTCCATGGAATATGATGAAAAATAATTAATGTTGTACATATGACATTCATCATATATGGGACATGATATGGATAACAATGACTCACTACATTGCAATTGCTCGGAACATCTCATTACAAGGGTGAGTGCATGGTTGTCGTCAATACCGCACTTGGTGATTGACGGGTGGCTTGGGAAAGTTGGGCCGAAGGCCTGGCAAGAAGATTGGTTGAAGTTAGCAAGAAGGGACTAGAAGAGCCCTCGGGTGAGAGACTCGGTGATTAGACATGCACTCCGTTGGTATAAGAACCCATAAAGTGTGTCAGTGTATGCGGAACCATTGGTTGAAGTCTATGAATTTCGTGTCGGTTGGGTACCATTGGTGTAAGTCCATGAATATCCACCCCAAGAAAGACCCTAGAATGTAAAGTTCATTTGATGTGTAACATTGATGATGGAATCATACACTTTGGCATTACATGTGTTGAGGAGCCGAGAAGGGCTTGAATTGAGTACATGAATGAGTCTCACCTCATTGCACGACGTGTCATAAAAGATTTCATTATTAAGTTTTATATACTTGATTGGAATTGTGATGGATTTTTGAATGTTACAGGTGTGCATTCCATGTGCATCTAAGTGGGGAGTAGCCTATGTAGGAATTATTCTACTAAGCGTGGCTCACTCTATACGGGAAACATTTCAGGTGCACGGCATGCTCCGATGGATGGCTCTCATGTAGAGCATCAAGGGTGAAGGGGGCCAACTTGTTGCCTTATTTTGAGTTTTTGTAAAACATTTACGAAAACTTAGCTTTGACATGTAAATTCATGTAAATGACTGTAATAGAACTTGTATGGATCAAGTATTATGTATGTAACACATGTTGTACATGTTTGGGTTGAAGTTGGAAGGGTTTGAAATAAAAAATGGTTCAAACAGGCAGAGTGTACTGATACACTACTGTCCAGACAGTTAGCTGTACCGGTGTGCGTACCAGTATGCTCAACTCTAGTAGGTTCACCGTACCGGTACGCCTATCGGTACGTTTCCTAAAATTTTTAAAATTTTAAATTCCTTTTGTTATGCGTTTGGACTTTGATTTCTTTAGTCCCAATGATACAAATGGACCTTAATGAAGTATATTGAGGTACATTGGACCTCAGTTGAATTAAATGATTAAAGGAACATGGATTACAGTTGTGGACAAAAATTTTGGCCATGAGAATGTTATCAACGTGGCGTCGGGTTGAGCATCGTCCACGACTACTTCCACTGGTTGACGGGTTGTCAACAGTTAAATAATGACCCCCGAATTTTGTGTTGTCACATCTTAGGTGCTATATTTAGCCTCGACCTGCCTCACAATAATTTGGGAATCATTTTTGTAGAACTACTTGCTATACTTCCATGTATAGGACCAGCCTGAGCCTAACTATGCGCGATTCTTATTCTGATTTGTGTTACAGTCTTTAAATTTGAATCTTAGGGTATACTCGAGGTCTATTTTTTCTAGTGAGGTCAAGATCAGCCCTAGTCCACTTCCATTAGAATTCGAAGCTTTATCCAAATACAGTTCCTAGGTTGGGATGTCAGGTATGAAGTCATCTCCACCGTGAGTGAGCGTCTACTCTGGTAGAATGTAAATTCTGCTAGGAATTTTGTAAGGGTCGATCCTTGATCACGACCCCAAAGCTCAATTGCCTATTTAACTAATTGACCTAAGGAATTAGTTTTATGAAAGACCTACTAGGGCCAAAACAAACTTCTTCATTTTTTGGCACCTCTCTTGAACTTCTAGGGGAGCCTTGCTTCCGAAATAAACTAGTCTTTGAATTTTCTTGTCATGCCTAACCGAAACAGCTCTGATTGAAAACTCAAAGACTACCAAATACAAGGTGAGTACTTCTCCTGGATTTGGACTAACCAGGACAAGTGTAGTGCTCATGTAAGTTCTTAAACACTATAATACTTCCTCACACTAGTCATCCCCAATAGAAGGCTTTCTTTAACTCCTTAAAGAAAGGTTGGCACTTATCACTTGCCCAATAGACAAACCTATTGAGAGCAGCTATCCTCCTGATCATACATTGGACCTACTTGGGGTTAGTTGGTGATTTCATCTCTATAAATGCTCATAATTTATCTCGGTTGGCCTTAATCCCTTTTTGATTCATGATGAAGCCGAGAAATTTCCTTCTCACACTCCGAAGTTTTTCTTGGCAGGGTTAAGCTTCATGCCATATTTCTTTAGTATGTGAAAAGAATACCATAGCTATTCGATGTGCAGGTCTACTTGAACCTATTTAATGAGCATGTCATCTATATACACCTCCATTGAGGTTCCAATCTAGTTGGCAAATATGTTGTTAATGAGTCTTTGATATGTGTACCCTGCATTTTTTAAACCAAAGGGCATGACCTAATAATAGTAGGTCCTTTGCTCGGTTATAAAAAAGGCCTTATCCTGATCTATATGATCCATTCATTTCTAGTTGTAGCCTAAGAAGGCATATATAAAGCTAAGAAGCTCATATCCTGAAATGGCATCTATAATCAGGTCATTCAATGGAGAGGGAAATAGTCTTTGGGACATGCTCAGTTCAAGTTAGTAAATTCAATGAACAACTGCCATTTTCCATCAATTTTTTAAAAAGCATAGCATTCGCCAGCCAGGTTGGAAATCGACCACCCCGATGGCCTTGGACTTGAGGAGATTAGGAACTTCCTTGTTTATTATTTTTTAATTTTCAGTGCCAAAACTCATACCTTTCTGTTTAACAGGTTTACAGCTCAGTTAAACACTTATCTTGTGGATTATGACATATGGATCTATTCTTTGCATGTCTTCCTATTTCCAACCAAAGACATCTTTACTGTTTCCATGGAAGGTAACAAGCTTATTCTTAACATCTTTCAATATTCTAGACCCAACAAAGACCACGTGTTAAGGATCATCATCCAATTGAACAAGCTTCAATTCTTTAAAGGGAGAGGCTCTCATGTGCATCTTGTCACTCATGTCGAAGTCGTCTACCTAGACAACATCAACTTCCTTCTACTTCATCGAGGTTAGGTGACACTCCTTCACCATTCTATGGTCATCCTAGTATTACATTGTAAGTCCAGGGGGCTTAAACAACAAGGAATTTAATCGCGGTGGTGTCTTGGCAAGGCAGATCGCCAATGGTTAATATTAACTGTATAGATATGAGGGGGTATACTTTTTCTCCTAAGAAATTGATGAGTGGGGATCTCATGGGTTAGAATTTTTCTCGTCCTATGTCAAGCTGATCAAAGGTGTTTGCAAAAATAATATCGGTCAAGCTATCATTGTTGACCAGAATTTAGCGGATATTTTTGTTTGCAATGATGGCTTTGATGACCAAGGGTTATCATTAGGGTGTTGGCATCCCTTTAGATCAACATCATAGAAGATAACTTCATTACTAAGGCAAGGAGCCTTTTGGACAACACAGACTTCTTGGTAGTCCTTTGTATGTGCTTTTCGTACATGAGCCTTTCATGCCAAGCTGGACTCCCCTCCCCCTGAAAAATCCTCCTGATCTAATTCTTATTAATATAATATCTATTGATGTTGTTGTCTAGGCTAGGGTGGTTCTTGATGTTCTTTAGCTTAGAGGCCTTTATCTTGCGCTACGAACCTCCTAAGGTGGTCCTTTTTCTTAAGAAATTCAATTTCTTATTTTAGTTAAATTCACTCGTTGGTATTATGTCGTTGTTTAGGCAAAAGTATCAAAACTTATTCATATCCCTCTTCTATGCATTAATCTCATTTGGTGGGCCACTTGAGAAACTTTTTATGTTGCACCTAATGAAACATCTATGCCACCGAGGTATTTTATAGTGTGTAATACTCTGAAGTGAACCTCGATGGGCAGTTCTAGTGGGGTGGTCTAAGCCTATCTCAAATGGCACCCCTCTTCAAAGGTGATGGATCCCTTCATTTCTTGGTCCTGGACTCCTTTCTCTTCTTTTCCCCTTACTGGTCGATCACAACTAAAGAGCCTCTCTGCTTTGGCCAATACGTTAGCCATGCTTGCCTAGGGATGTTTAGATATGGAAAAGGAATTCTGAAGGTTATAGCATGTCTATAAATGCTACCAAATGCTTGATTTATTCTGTTATATGCCCTAATCTCCGAACATGAATCCTTAATGTGTATAAGGCTTATATGTGTGGGTGAGTGTCACTCTCACTCGAGTTTGATGCAAAAAAAATGGGAAAATGGGTGTGTGAAATGAAATGTGTGTGTGAACAAAATTACTCCCCAAGCTTAGAGAGACTTTTGAGTGTCGTGTTTTACTTGGAATCGTATTCCAATGTCGTCTCCTCAAAGAAGGAAGGTGAATCGTGTTGAAGGTGATTTTGGTGAAAAGGATAAAGTGTAAAATCTTTGATGTTTGAGTTTGGTGATTTGTGTCCTTGATTAAAATGAAATGGAAACAATTGATGGCCAATCCGAAGAGGTTAGTCCAATGGAAATGCCAAGTCAACTCAAGACCTTCCTCCATTGGTGCCTAAATGTTTGATTGATTCGTAGAAAGCGCGGGACTAAAATGGTGTGAGGATTCAAGCATACAACGTGACAAGTCTACGGTGTATCAAAAACTCACAACCACTTCCACACTCAACCTAGTCAAACAAAATTATCGTACACTATAAGGAGAAATAAAAAAGAGTTAATTCAACATCCCCAAGAGGAATTCTCCCTTGGATTAGCCAACTTAAAGCTTAGCTACTCATATTTAAAGCAAGATCATAAATGAAATGAAGAGACATTGTAAAGAAATGAAGTTTGTAACTAAAATTAATGCAAGAAAACATAAACTACAAGAAAATGCATTTTATACCCATTTAAAGAGCTTGAGATGAAAAACTAAATTACAACAATGGTAGATTCTAGGATACTCAACTAAACTTATAATAAATGTGTAAACCCCCACATGTTTATATTCATATATTAATATAATTGTTTATTAATTGGTTTTCACA
>CM042198.1:7125349-7167117 GCA_023539305.1 Ilex asprella
TTCCCCTAAATTGAGTCGGGTCCTCTTACATGGTCCCCACATACTCTAGGATGGTCTTGACCCCAGGAATGTTGTGTGGGTAGACAAGGGTAAAGGGAGGTGGTCTCTCATACTTCATTAAGGTGGCAATCAGTTCATTAAGGTGGAAATCATGGCTGGAGTCACATCAAAAGTCTTGCCCGTCACGTTAGTTCTCAAAATCTTCGCGTCCTCTTCCACTAACTTGAGTTTTTGGTAAAACTCCTGACATAACGCCAAATTGAAACCACTCACGGGCTCAAACCAAATTCTGATCCCGTGGGCCTCAATGATCCTTACAACCTTGTTATTTGGACCCAGGGGTATCCTATCCACAAACCTTTCACAAGTTATATTCTTTTCTTCAATGCTTTGGTGCTGAGCATTATTCCTCGCCTTCTTTCGCTCACTCCAGTCTGCACTCGACCCGTCCTTGCTTCTCCCTCAGGCACTAGCTCCCTCAGGCTATGGAGAACTTGGCTCGGTGCACTTGGTGCGGGCCATACAAAGCAATAGTGCCCCACACACTAGCAGTGACAAAACGCAAAAAATAAACCCTCTATCGGGTCCATAGGGTCAAGAATGATCCTCCCATTGCAAGCCATTTCAAAAAATTTTGAGCTTTTCAAAGGAGTTAAGGAGATTAGGGCTTTGGGACAATTTTGGCAAACCTAGGGTTTGAAATGATGAAATCTACTAAATCACAACTTTAATAGTGAGGGATGAGAGATTAAAGCAATCGGTTAGAAGTTTTGAAGTTTAGGAATGTTTGGAGGGGGAAGGAAAGGCCTGAGATCTTATAGGTTTGGGAAACAATGAATATTCTCACAAAATAATTTGATTAAAACCCTTGTTTTTGGTATTCTGGGCAAAACCTATTGGTAGGTCGATGCCAAACCTACCAATAGGTTTTACTCCAGTGAGCAAAAACTACCGGTAGGTTTTCACTTATTTGCAAAAAAAAAAAACCTGTGTTCTCCACTTCATTTCATTACTTACACGTTCCAACACCATATGTATGGCCTCTACTCCACAAAAAATATGTGCTACACTTGTAAACCACAATTTAAACCATCATGCCCCAAGTCATTACCAAAATTGCAATATGATTTAAAATTTTGATGCTTTCAACACACAAGGTATGAATTTCTACATTTAACTATCAAAATGAACACCTAAAATATAAGACACGTATTCAAATAACAAGGGCATTCCTAATTCATTCTAATATAAAAAAACTTGAGCAATATTCCCCTATCCTGCAAGCATGGGGCTACTTAGCACATTGTTCAAATGCCTGAACCAAGCACACATGACCATTACCATAGCTTTAAATACTAGTCTAAAGTATGCACCTACACATTCATTTTTAAACTCATGTGTGTGTGAAGTGGACATGTAATTTAAGCATTTACACGACGGAATTCATATTCGATTGGCTAGCCAAATTCAACTTTGATGAAAAACTCACCAAGGGTCTCTCTTGACAATGAATCACACTATAGTTACCATGACATGCTCTCCATGTGTACATTTGAGATAGAATCTTGTGCACAAAATGAATAATGCTCACATATAATCCAAAAATGAAGTTCATGCATGAAAATGAAATGACATTGGCATAATCTCATGAAAGGAATGCTAGGGTATTAAATATCAAAACCAAATTCTCTTTTTCTTAAAAAGTATGCATCTCCCATTCTTTCTCTAGATCATTTAGGGCTTTCAATGGTTGTAATGGGGCCTTGGGGTGATATTGAGGCAGATTTAAAGAAGGATATAAGATAACAAAGAGGGTTGTTCTAAGTGGATGACTTTTATTTCAAAAACATCTCATTTTCATGGGATTTTCAGTCTGACACCATCACCACACTCTTTATTTCTTTTCTTTCTTTTCCTTAACCTTTTCCTTTTCTTTTGTCTTTCTTTTCTTCTTTTCAGTCCCTTTTTCTCCTTTCTTGGATTTTCATTCTTTTTCCATTCAACTCTTTGAGTTTCAACATCTTTCATCCCTTTTGTTTGAGTTTTCACACCATACTTCCTTCTCTTTTATGATCACTCATATCCAGCTCTAGGAACAACCAAGGTGAGGAAAATTTTTATCATTTTGCACTGGCTTAATCAAATGTGTGGTATGGAAACGAATTAATATTTAAGGCTCAATTATGGCACTAGCAATAAACCTTCACAAGAAAAAGGCTAAGACTCAAAATAAAACAAAGATGGCCTAAGATCCTTTCTAGATGGGCATGGGGGAGCCCATTGCATTTCAAGACAAAGTCAATCCACTATCAAAAAGCATCTAGCCAAAACAAGTATAATGAGAATATTGAACAAATTTGGAATTTAAAAAAAAATTTCCTTGAGTAAATGTAAGTCCCCTCCAACAAGGATTAACACTAAAGTTGACATGGGTTCTTACTCATCTCCAATATTCAGGTCAAGCACTAAAATATGAACTCAATCCGTAAATTGACGAAATTACACATTCCACATATTAGTGAGTTCAAAAACAACGCATAAGTAATACTCAATCATAGGATGGACTTCTATAATGTGCTCATGTATTCAAAATTCAAAGCAAATATCAACGTATCAACAAACCCATAACACTCTTAATAAGGAAATACAGGTCAACATTCAGACATTTTCACAAACATTTTCAAAATTTTCACATACTTTGTAACTATTGTGAACAAAAATTTGTATGATATGTGAAAGGTGAATTTTCACCACAAAAATCGGTATTGTCAACAAAAATTTTCACAAACATTGGTGTATCATATAAATGGTGCACCTGTCCCCCCAACTTGATTCATACATCGTCCTCAATGCAACAAAAAATATATGATATGCAATGAAGGACTGTAAAAAGATGAGTAGGGTTAGAGAACAAGTCGCACTTGAATTTTGACAAAAACACCAACACCTGCTACTAAGAAAAACAACACTATACAAAAAGATAAAGTAAGTAATATGAACAGTTAAAGTAAATAAAAATGAATGTACACTAAAAAGCATAAGAACAGTTACTCCTCCAACAAGTCCGGGTAAACCGGATCCATTAAATCTTCCTCCACTCCTTGCCCTTCAGAACCCTAAAAAAATAGCTTAAGTCTTTGGCCATTGACCTTGAATGTCTTACCATCTTTGGCGTTTGTCACTTGCAGAGCTCCATTGGGATATGCTACCTTGACAAGATAGGGGTCATCCCAACGGGATCAGAGTTTACCTTGAAAGATCAAGAGACTAAAATTGTATAATAGTACTTTTTGTTCAGACTCAAATGATCTCCTTACAATGGATTTATCATGAAAGATCATAGTCCTCTCTTTTGAAATTTTAGAGCTCTCATACACATCTCTTTGAATCTCTTCCAATTCATTTATTTCTAGCTTCCTATTCTCTTTGGCCATTCTCAAATTGATGTTTAAAGACTTTATGGCCCAATAGGCCTTATGTTCTATTTCAAATGGCAAATGACAAGCCTTGTCATAGACTAGCCTATAGGGTGACATGACCAGAACAGTCCTGTAACCAGTACGGTAAGCTCATAGGGCATTGGTCAATTGAAATGACCAATCTTTCCAATTAGGGTTCACCATTTTCTCTAGGATGATCTTGATTTCCTTATTGGTCAACTCGGTTTGAGCATTAGTCTGTAGGTGATATGCAGTGGACACCTTGTGTGTGACACCATATTTATGCATCAAAGATGCAAATGACCTATTACAAAAATGCGACCCACCGTCGCTTATTATTGCACTAGGCATCCCAACTTTGAAAAAATATTCTCCTTGAAAAACTTAACCATGACCCGATGGTCATTCGTCTTAGTTAGGATAGCTTCCACCCATTTGGACACGTAGTCCATTGCCTGCAGAATGTATAGGTAGCCAAATGACACGGGGAAGGGACTCATGAAGTCGATGCCCCAACAATCAAATATCTTAATAACAAATATAGGGGAGAGGGGTATCATGTTCCTTCGGTTCACAATACCCAAACATTGGCACCTATCATATTCTATATAAAAGGAGATGCAATCTTTTATTAAAGAGGGCCAATAAAAACCTGATTGTAGAATCTTTGGCGAAGTCTTCTTTGAAGAGAAATGACCACCGCACGCTTCTGAATGGAAAAATGCTAGGACTTCCCGTTGTTCATTTCCTGGTACACATCTCCTCATGACTTGGGCAGGGCAATACTTGATCAGGTATGGATTGTCGAAGTAAAAGTACTTCACATCTGTCATAAATCTCCTTCTATCCTCAGGGCTCCAAAGGGATCTAGTGCGGCGGTATTTATCCTGTTGCAAGATAATTACATATGTCAGCATACCAAGGACAAACAGAATGAATCAAAGTAAATGCTTGTTAGGAAAAGATTCAGGGATAAGAATATGTTCATCGGTATCTTGCACCACAAGTCGGGACAAATGGTTCGCCACTATGTTCTCCACTCCGTTTTTATCTTTGATTGTCAAGTTGAATTCTTGCAAGAGGAGTATCACCTAATGATTCTCAGCTTTGCATCCTTCTTAGACAACAAATACTTCAAAGCAGAGTGATCGGTATAGACTATTATAGGTGAACCAATGATGTAGGACCAAAATTTATTCAATGCAAATACTATTGCTAGTAACTCATTTTCGGTGGTAGTATAGTTCATTTGAGCTTCATTGAGTGTTTTGCTAGCGTAGTATATTACATAAAGTCTCTTGTCCTCCCTTTGACTGAGGACTGCGCTTACCGCGTAATCACTCGCGTCGCATATAAGCTCAAATGGTGAGTCCAACTTGGGTGGTCACATGATCGGAGGTGAAATAAGTATGTTCTTTAATTTTTTTTAAAGGATGCCTCACAATCATCCGACCAAACAAATGGGACATCTTTTAGAAGCAAATTGGTCAAAGGTCAGGTCAATGCACTAAAGTCCTTAATAAAACAATGATAAAAGCCAGCATGGCCAAGAAATGACCTGATATCCTTGTTGACCTATGGCGTAGGGAGGTTAGAAATGGCCTCAACCTTTGATTTGTCCACTTTGATCCCCTTCGCCGAGATGATATGCCCAAGCACAATTCGTTGCGTCACCATAAAGTGACACTTTTCCCAATTGAGGACCAAGTTCTTCTCCTCACATCTATCAAGAACTCTCTTTAAGTTCTCCAAAAATCCATCTAATGAATCTATGAACACTGAGAAGTCATCCATAAACACTTCCACGATCTTCTCCACCATATCACTAAAAATTCCTATCATGCAACGTTGAAAGGTTCCTGGGGTGTTACATTACCCGAAAAACATGCGCCGGTAGGCAAAAGTACTACAGGGGAAAATGAAGGTGGTCTTTTCTTGATCCTCTAATTGGATCTCAATTTGGTTGTATTTGGAGTAGCCGTCCAAGAAGCAGTAAAATAGATGCCCAGCTACTCTTTCTGACACTTGGTCAAGCAATGGCAATGGAAAGTGGTCTTTTCTCGTGCAGAAGTTGAGCTTTTGGTAATCAATACACACTCTCCATCCGGTTGTCACCCTTGTTGTAACAACCATGACTCCCGACTTCTTGGGAACTACTTGCATGGGGCTAACCCACTTACTATCGACAATCAAAAAAATGATGTCCATGTCAAGTAGGTTTAGCACTTCATCGCTCACCACATATTAAATAATTGGGTTTAACCTTCATTGTGGTTGTCGGGATGGCTTGGATTCTTTATCAAGGTAGATTCGGTGTGTAAAAATGAAGGGGCTTATCCCCTTTATGGCAATAATTGTCCAACCAATTGCTCTCTTATGCCTCCTTAACACTTTCAAGAGATCCTCTTCTTGCTTTGCCTCCAAAGTTGAGCTAATGGCCATAGAAAAAGTCTTGTCATCCCCTTTGTATACATACTTGAGATTGGATGGTAATGTCTTTAACTCCAAGATAGGTTTTTGCATATCCGATGGAAAGATCTTCTTGTTTTGATGTGGGAGCTTCTCAAATAAGTAGTCCATTTTTCTACCCCTTTCAAGCTCTCTAACTCCTCTTGATTATCAACCTCCTCCTCCCTTTCTTTTAACATGCCCAATAGCTCGAAGTAATTCTCCACCAAGGTATCAAATTGACTTCGTGCCCTTCCTTATCATCCCCCGATTATTTATTTAAGTTGAAAACATTAAGATCCATAGTCATGTTGCCAAATGAAAGCTTCATAAGACTGTTCTTGCAATTGATCACAACATTAGATGTGGCAAGAAAAGGTCTACCAAGTATGACAGGGATTTGGGAGCTTAGGCTTGCAACCAAGTGAGTGTCAAGCATAATAAAATCAATAGGAAAGTAAAATTTATCAACTTGGACTATAACATCCTCAACTATTCCCCTCGGTGTTCTGATGCTATGATCCGCCAACTAAAGAGTGATTGGAGTTGGTTTCAACTCTTCAAGTTAGAGTTGTTGGTGCACCGAGCACGGTAGGAGGTTGACACTTGCCCCCAAATTAAGAAGAGCTTGCTCTACCTGACAATTCCTGATTGTGATGGCAATGGTAGGGCATCCAGGATCTTTGAAATTTGGTGGGGTGTTAGTCCTTAAGATTGAACTCATTTGCTTCGTCAGGAATGCCTTCTTGTGCACATATAGTCTCCTCATCACGATACACAAGTCCTTCAATATCTTGGCACAAGAAGGGATGTGCTTTATTGCATCGAGGAGTGGAATGTTGATTTTTACCTGCTTCAACATCTCAGTTATATCAGAATAGTTAGCCACTTTCATGGGTGGCTTCAAATGATTGGGAAAAAGGTCAAGAATGATTTCAACATTTTTTCTTTTTCATTCACCTCACCCTTCTTGAAATCATCCTTAGTCTCTTTCTATAATGGCAATGTGGCATTGATAGAGACTTTTGGCACAATGGTCTCATCAATTTGTTTACCACTTCGAAGGGTGATGACCTCTTTGAGTTGCTCACAACTCTCACTAGTGTTTCAGAAGACTCAATGACATGTTGGCCTCTAGGTTTTTCTTGGGGATGAGCAATAAATTTTCCTTCTCTTGTTGCGATGCCCCCATGGAATTGGTCAACTTCATGAGTTGAGATTGTTGATAGCGGTTTGACTTTGGATGAAATTATAAACAACTTCCTCCGAATTCCTCTTATGGGGTTCAGAAGACTCAATGACATGTTGGCCTCTAGGTTTTTCTTGGGGTTGAGCAAGGAATTTTTTCTTCTCTTGTTGCAATGCCCCTATGGAATTGGTCAACTTCATGAGTTGAGATTGTTGATAGCGGTTTGACTTTGAATGAAATTATAAACAACTTCCTCCGAATTCCTCTTATGGGAAGGTTGGTAGGTGAGAGGATTTGATGGTCCTTGCTGAGAAAAAACTTTACGCAAGAGGACTTTGGAAAAAATTCTGTGGAGGCAGGTTTGGTGAATACCCTTACAAATTTTACCAGGGGTATTGAGAGCTAGACGCTTGCCCTTGACCTTGGTATTGACTTTGCTTAGGAGGAATGGTAAGTGAATATGCATTAGACCCATGAGGAGTGGGATTCTCATTTCTCCAACTAAAGTTCGGGTGATTACTCAACTCGGATTGTAAGTGTTAGAGTGCCGGGAGAATGATTGCTTCAATTGGTTAAATGTATTAACTTGCTCTTGATAGAATTCCTTAAGTGCCGGAATGTTAGGGCACTCCGATATGGAATGCTTCACACTCTCACAAATTGAGAAAGACTCCTCGATCTTTAAAATATTAGACACCTTGTGTCTCCTATTTACTTCTAGCTTTTCCACCTTTCGTGGCAACTTTGTGATTTTAGAAAGAAATTCCTCCTAGTCCCTCTAATGATACATCCCTCCCCTATGTGATTGATTACTACCATGAGGAGAAGACCTTGGTGCATTGGTGGGATCTGTGATATCTTAAGATTGTGCATTTTATACCAATGTACTAAAGCATTCCAGGGCCTCATCAGGGTCCTTGTTTAAGAACTTGCAATTACACATCATGTCAATGAATTGTCTATGGCCCAGTGTGATCCCTTCTTAGAAAAAACTCACCAACTGCCCCAATTCAAAACCATGGTGTAGAATGGATAGTAGTAATTCCTTGCAGCAATCCCAACAGTTATAAAATTGCTCATTGGGCTTTTCTGAGAATTTTTCAATTTGCTTTTTAAGAGCAGTGGTTTTAGACACCAAAAAAAATTGTTCAAAAATTCAGAAAGAATTTGTGCCCAAGAGTTCATGGATCGAGGCCACAAGGAATTTAACCATGTTTTTACTTTGTCCTTAAGGGAAAAGGAAAACAATATCAAATGAACTATGTATTCCATAGCATAGTTAGTGAGGAATGGTGCAACTATATCCTCGAATTCCTTAATCTATAAATAAGGATTCTTCCTTTCAATTCCATGGAATGTATGAAGTAATTGCAACATTCCCAGCTTAACTAGGAAGGCGTGAGCTTGGACCGGTAAGAGAAAGCATGAGGGAGTAGTGCTACAAGTCAATTGAAGGTAATCCCTCAGTGACCTAGCCGGAGGATCAATTTGGATGTTATTCCCTTCATTCCTAGGAGGGAAATGCCTTCTAGGGTTTGGAATTCTAGGTTGTTGCACTCTTCCTCCCCTTAGGACACTAACATTGGCACCCAACTCCTCAAAGTTGTCACCGACATCCTCGGGTAGGTCTTGGTCAATATTCATGTTGGGGCCTAAGAGTTGTCTAACCAATCGATTATGGTCGGCCAGTCCCAAAATACAAAAAAATATCTACAAATGAACAACAATTACACAAAAATATATATAAGGAGCGACATAGCTCAGCCCATGACGAGAATTCATGGGACTTACCTCCGTTGTCTGAAAATCTCCTTCTCAATTCAACGTTTTGCCTTCTTGGCAACGGCACCAAAAATGCTTGATTTATTCCGTCATATGCCCTAATCTTAGAACAACAACCCTCAATGTGTATAAGGATTATGTGTGTGGGTGAGTGTCACTATCACTCAGGTTTGATGCAAGACATGGGAAAATGGGTGTGTGTGGAATGAAATGTGTGTGTGTGTGAACAAAAGTGTTCCCCAAGCGCAGAGAGACTTTCGAGTGTCATGTTTTACTTGGAAATCGTATTCCAAGGTCGTTTCCTTAGGAAAGGAAGGTAAATCGTGTTGAAGGTGATTTTAGTGAAAATGGTAAAGTGTAAAATCTTTGATGTTTGGTGATTTGTGTATTTGATTAAAATGAAATGGAAACAAGTGATGACTAATCCGAAGCGGTCATTCAAATGGGAATGTCAATTCAACTCAAGACCTTCCTCTAATGGTGCCTAGATGTTTGATTGATTCATAGGAAGTGCAGGATTAAAATGGGGTGAGGATTCAAGCATACAACGTGACAAGTCTATGGTGTATCAAGAACTCACAAACACATCCACACTCAACCTAGTTAAACCAAATCATTGTACACTTCAAGGAGGAATGAAAAAGAGTTGATTTAACATCCCCAAGAGGAATTCTCCCTTGGATTAGCCAACTTAAAGCTTAGCTACTCATATTTAATGCTAGATCATAAATGAAATGAAGAGACATTGTAAAGAAATGAAGTTTGGAACTTAAATTAATGCAAGAAAACATAAACTACAAGAAAATGCATTTTATACCCATTTGAAGAACTTGAGATGAAAAACTTAACTTTGTCACAGCTTGAGATGAAAAATTTTATACCTCAATTTTGAATTGTTTCCCAAACACTTCTCTGTCACTGATACGTACTCTATGCAAAAAAAAAAACACTTTTTACATTGGCATTTGAAATTCTCTATGTGATAAGAATAATCAATCTAGTGACAATAATTATTATATAGCAAACATTATTATTTACAACCTTCCATGTGTAGCTTTAATTTTACAAACCTTTCTTAGAATGCCCTCAGCAAAAATTCCCTCCGATTATAGTGACTTTTTCTCAAAGAGACATGTGATCAAAAGAATGTCCATTGCAAATTCACATCCAGAAAAAATACGGGAGTGAAATCCAAGGAAAACAAACGAATAATGTTTGGCATAATCTCATAGAGGAATATTGATACAAATAAAGTAAAACTATTAGCATACCCTAAATATTGATTGACTTTATACACATGCATCATACCCGAGATCAATTAGGACTTTTTCCAAGTTATAATGTGGTCAGGGGAAAGTGGTGCAGGAAATGACAAATGACAAGAGTTCAAAATGGGTTATCCAATTTATAATTATGTATGTTTTCTCTTTTTCTTCATTTTGTCTTTGAAAAACTCATTCGTGTTTCTCTCTCTCTCTCTCTTTTCTCCACTTCACTTCATTCTCTTTTTCTTTCAAATCAAAATTCTTTGGTTAGATTGACTTCTTTTGTATTTTCTTTCTTTCTTTGCTCATCTCCTTCTACCATTTTGTTTGCCCTTTTTTACTCATTTTCTTCTTTTTTCATATCCAGAAAGTCTACTTTTTAGAAAATATGCAGGAAAATTAGATAACCCAGGTAGGGATTCAAAATTTTTTTTCTTTTTTGGTCAAAGACATGGTTGTACCGAAAGAATTATCATTTTGAGGCTCAATCATGGCTGACAAGAGATTATGTATCAATAGAAAAGAATAAAGCTCAAACACAATTCAAAAATGGCCTAAAATCCTTTCCTAGGCATGTGCGCATGTATTTGCCATGTGAACAAATTATTTGTGGGATACATTAATATACTGCTTTATTTGTATCAATAAAAAACAATCTTAATGAAATTACAAAAGAATAGAAAGTGAAAAATATTACTTTAGTAAGTGTTGATTTTTTCTCAAAAGTATCGCAAGGCTCAAAAGCTTACCCCAGGATTCTTCATTATCTCCACTGATTATGTCAGGTTTCAAAGTATGTCTATTATATCCCGATTCCATTTTCAAGCTTGGTTATTCTGCACTTTCTTAAGAATAACAAATACCAATGTGATATTTAAGCATAGAAAATACAAATTTTCAGGAAAATGTGATTTTTCAATTAGGACTTGTTAGATTGGGTGTCAAAATAATCATGTGCTTAGTCACTTTAGCAAGTAATCTTAATATTAACATCAGTCTCATAGATCTATAACAAATAACAATGGAGTGTTGAAATCTAACACAATCAAATGTAATAAAGCTAACATCATTCATTTCAAAACGTCTCATAGTAAAAAACAAAAATACTCAAATCATCCAAAACAAACAAAACACATATTAAACTAAAAGAACAAAAATCCATCATAATTACTCGCCACTTAAGTGCCTGAAGGTCCAGCAGCTCTACCATCCATACGAAGGAGTATCTCACCTAGCTTTGCATCGATGCCAAGCATCCACTCTCGTAAAGTCCTGCGATTGCTCGTCTCAGTATGGGACCACTCTACCTCTCTATCCTATCTCATCGGTGACTTGTCTCGGTGGCACATCTTGCCTTACTGCTGGCCCCCGCTGTGACCATGACTCCACCTAAACGACACTTTATTCAAAAATCTTATAAGCTTGAGCACTTCCATCTCCGATCTGATCTTCAATCCCCAGTCAATGCATATATCTGTCACTAGTGTTCCGAATGGGAGTGAGTTCCTCTTAGCATCGCACCCCGTCATCATCTTAGACAAGATCAAAGAGGTAAGGTCAATGCTTTGGTTCTTCCCTATAACGTGTAATAGTCGAGCCATGTCGAGGAGGATCTCATTCTTTCGTCCAATAGGGACAAAGTTGGAAACGACAATCAAGTTGAGCATTTTATACTTGTCCGTCACCTCTCTTTGCTTAAGGAATCATATACCTCTCCATCTAAAGGTCATCAATCCCGTCAACTCAGCCCCCACCACATCCAGGTATGCATCTTTCCTCGAAGCATAGTTAGGCCTTGGTACTCGTGGTACTGGACTCAACCCCAAGATAGCTTCCTCATCCACAATGATGCGAATCCCCCTAACATGTTTTTATCGCTCCGTTCACTACCTCGGCGTTGGAGTAAAATTCTCTCACAACCTCTTTCACAGCCTCACCTTGATTTCTGTGACACCCCAAAATTCATGTGGTCCTTTATTGACCGTTGACCATCCGTCAACCCGCGAAAATACTAGTGAGTGCCGCACAACCCGACATCACATCAATCTTATTCAATATCAACCCTTAAGTTGGGATTATAACCCACAAGCATAACTTGTGTATATGTTACCATTTAAATCGATCGGGGTCCAATATATCCCAATATAACTCATTTGAGGTCCATATGTGTCCTTTGAACCATAGAAACCCAAACCCGAAAGCATAACACAGGACTTTAAAATTTTCAATTTCAGGTTCACGTTCGAACATTATTTGGTGTTCGAACGTCACTTGCTCCTAGTACTTTTGCTTTTTCATCAAAGCTCTGCAAAAAGCAAATTACTATAAGCTCCCCACGTTCGAAGTGACCTGACGTTCGAATGTGGACTGGCGTTCGAACGCCAACAATATTTCAAAATGTTGATATCTCTATTTTTCAAATTTCCAATCCATTCCAAACCTCTCCAAATTCATCCCAAACATGTATAATGAAGTTTTCTACATAATACATGATCCATACAAGGATCTATTACAATCATTTGCATAAAGTTACATGCCAAAAACATAGTTTAACGAATGTTTTACAAAATCCAATGTTAAAGGCCACAAGTCAGCCCTCTTCACCCTTGGTGGTCCGAATGAAATCCGTCCACCAGCGTGTAACCCGCACCTGAAATGTGTTCTTGTATAAGGTGAGCCATGCTCAGTAGAATATTTCCTACAAAGGCTACTCCCCACTTAGATGCACATGGAATGCTCACATGCAACAAACAATTATCCACAACTATTCCAATCAAGTATATGTAACTCAATGATGGAATCTTTTATAACATGCCATGCAATGAGGTGAGACTCATTCATGCACTCAATCCGAGCCCTTCCCGGCTCCTCAACACCTACAAGTGTCAATGTCTATGAACCCGTCATTCATGTTACACATCAAATGATGTTTACAAAACTAGGGTCTTTCTTGGGGGTGGATATTCATGGACTTACACTAACAGCACCCAACCGACATGGAATTCATGGATTTCTACCAATGATTTTGCATACACTGACACACTTTATGAGATCTTATATCAACAGAATGCATATCTAATCACAGGGTCTCTCACCCGATGGATCTTCTAGCCCCTTCTTGCTAACTCCAAACTCAATTTATCATGTTTTCATGCGGCTTAACTAGGCCTTCGGCCCAACTTTCCTAAGCCTTCCGTCAATCACCAAGTGTGATATTGATGACAGCCATGCATACACCCATGTAATGAGATGTTCCATGCAAATGCAATGTAATGAACCATTGCTTATCCATGTCATGTCACATGTAATGAATGCCACATGAGCAACATTTATCACTTATCATCATATTCCATAGAAATGTATATCATGTGCATATAACTTCCATAAATCATCACTATGCTCTATAAGCATATAATTTCCATAAGTTATCACATAACTCAATTCAAGCATGTTATTTCAATTACAATAAAATAACAACTTCAATCCATGGAAGGCATTTTATCAAACACCTTCTATGCACCAATTAAGTTATCACATAATATTGTCCACACAACATCAAATATCTTTATTCAAGGCATTTAATCAAACATCTTCAAGGAAAACATATCATGTTATCACACACATTTGCCCCCATATCATCAAATATCAAGGAATCACATAAAATGACTTCCACATATCAAATTTAAACTAGAATTTGGTTTAAGTCCTTTCTAAACTCATTTCCATAATCAAATATATATAGGTCAATATATATGTATATACACCTAACCATTCCACGTAAGCATTCTAGGCTAGAAATCGACCCAAGAAGGAGAAATTCTACCTCTTGGAGCATAGTAAAAATGGTGGGAAGCACCAAGAACACCTCCCAAGCTAAAAACCTTGAATATCCCAAATATTCTCTTTTGGATCTTCAGTGAAATCTCTTATTTTTGGTACGTAGACATAACTCTCGTCGATGTGATCAAATTTAATTCTTGGCTCGACGGAATCCGACTAATAGAACGCCAATAATCAGCGAAAAAAAATAATTTTCTCTCTTTTCTCCCTCTTTCTCTCACACGTTGGAGGCTGCAAAACTTGTGGACATATTTGGGTCAAAATATCTATTTTATGCCCCTATTTATATTTTCTAAGGCTTGGCCCGAGTTGTGCCGCGTGTCCTCCACTTATCCGGGTTCGTTTTCGCCTCGAAATGATTTATTTCATCCTGGTTTAAGTTCAAATAAATTTTATTTGAACTTTTACTCAATTATGAGGAAATTTTAAATTTTTCATTTTTGGGGACGTTTAAAAGTTCATTCGTCACCCAGTTGTCTCATAAAACGTGTAAAATCCAACTATCTCAGAATATGACAAAATTAGTCTGGGTGACTATATTTCGCGATACGAATCCAACGACGAAGTCTGTTGTGTCATACGATTTCTAGAGAATAAGTATTTTAATTCTGCATCATAGTGGCAAAATGACCATTTTGCCCTTACTCAGAAAATTTTCAAATTTTTTCGAGTTTTACATTCTTCCCCCTTTAAAAAAATTTTGTCCTCGAAATTCACACACTCATGCACATACAATCACATGCATATGCAACAGTCATTTAATGCTAAATGACTAAAAGAATGTACCTCCATCCTCGAATAAGAAAGGATAATTGGCACATACAGTGTCTTCACGCTCCCATGTTGCCTCTTTCACTCCTCGGTACTACTAAAGCACCTTTACTAGCCTTACGATCTTGCCTCGCAAAACCTGATCCAGGTCATCCATGACATGCACTGGTCCCTCCTCGAAGGTACCATCCGCATCAATTATAAGCTCGCTCCAATCCACCACATGTGTTGGATCTGGGGTATATTTCTGGAGCATAGAGACATGGAATACCCTGTGAATACCCGATAGATTTGGCGATAATGTCAACCTGTAAGCAATTGTGCCCACCCTCTCAAGTATCTCGAACGGCCGATATACCTTGGCTTCAACTTTTCCCGCTTGTCGAACCTGACCACTCCTCTCTGACTGACTGTCTGTCTGTCTGGGGCTGTAAAGCAGTGCTTATCATCAACTGTGTCCCTATGGCTTTCTAGAAGCTCTCCCAAAAATGAGTTGTAAACCTGGGATCCCAATCCGATACTATAGATACGGGCACCCCATACAACCGAACAATCTCTCGTATATGCAACCTGTAGAAGTCCTCAAGTGTGAAGGTCATCCGCACCATTAAAAAGTGTGCTGACTTAGTAAGCCGGTCCACTATCACCCACATAGCGTCATGCCCTCGTAATGTTCGTGGCAAGTGATTAACAAAATCGATCGTGACATGCTCCCACTTTCACTCAGCTACCTCCAAAGGCTGGAGTAACCCTGCTGGTCTCTGGTTTTCAACCTTCACTTGCTGAAACGTGAGACATTGGCTAACAAAATCTTCGATATCTTTCTTCATCCCGCTCTAATAATACTGGCGACGAAGATCATGGTACATCTTCATGGCACCTGGATGCACAACAAAACGGGAACAATAAAACTCCTTAAGGATCTCCTCTCTCAGATCCATAGAATGGGGAACTATAACCCTTCCCCAAAACCAAAGACTACCATGTGTGTGAATGGCCCAGCCCTTGTCACCTGTACCGAATCATACTCGGTCCCTGATGAACGATATCTCCATGTCCTACCCCTATGATTCAATCACTCTGCTCAGTAGGGAAGGCGTAGTCACCTAACACCCCAAAGTACCCTAAGCCTGCCCCATATAGCGTAGCCCGAACTGTCCCACAATCTCGAGCATCTGCCACTCCCGGGAAGTCACACTAGCCAAGACTCCCCGTGACTTTTGGCTAAGTGCATCAGCTACCACATTTGCTTTACCGGGATGGTAATGTAAAGTGAAGTCATAATCTTCCAGATATTTCAACCACCTGCGTTGCCTCGTGTTGAGGTCCCGCTGTGTAAAGATGTACTTTAGACTTTTGTGGTTCAAAAACACCTCGAACTTTTCACCGTATGGATAGTGGCGTCAAGCCTTCAAGGCAAAGACTATGGCTGCTAACTCCATGTTGTGCGTGGAGTAATTCTGCTTGTGGTTCTTTAACTGTCGAGAACCATAAGCTACTACCCTCCCGTACTGCATTAAAACGCATCCAAGTCCATCCTTAGAGGCAACACAATACACTGTGTACCTCTGTCCCCTTTCTGGAACAATTAAAATAATAGCTGAAGTAAGCCTCCTCTTTAACTCCTAGAATACCTTCTCACACAAATTATCCCACTGAAACTTGGCCTCATTATGAGTTAACTTGGTCATAAGTGCAGCGAGTCGAGAGAAGTCCTCAATGAACCTCCAGTAATACCCTGCCAATCTTATGAAACTACGTATCTCGAAGACTGACTTCAACCTATCCCAATTCTTAACTGCCTCAACCTTCTCCGGGTCCACTGATACACCCAAAGCTGACACCACATGTCCCAAAAATTTTACCTTTGTAAACCAAAATTCACACTTGCTGAATTTGGCGTACAACTGAGGTCCCTCAAGGTTTGGAGAACAATTCTCAAGTGACCCTCATGCTCCTCATCAGATTTTGTGTAGATCAAGATGTCATCAACAAAGATCACGACGAACTGATCTAAGTAGGGTTGGAATACCCTATGCATGAGATCCATGAATGTCGTCGGGACATTCGTCAATCCAAAAGGCATCATTGTAACTCGAAATGCCTATACCACGTTCTAAATGCCTTCTTAGGGATATTCACCTCCCTAAACCTCAACTGATGGTAACCGGTGCGGAGATCTATCTTAGAGTAGACCCGTGCTCCTCTTAGTTGATCAAATAAATCATTAATCCACGGTAAAGGATACCTATTCTTGATAGTTATCCTATTTAAGTGCCGGTAGTCTATACACAGCCGAAAGGTATTGTCCTTCTTCTTGGCAAACTACACTAGAGCACCCCAAGGTGAGGTGCTCGACCTAATAAAGTCCCTATCCAACAATTCTTGCAACTGAACTTTGAGTTCTTGCAACTCAGTAGGCGCCATCCTATGTGGAGTCATAGAAATGGGCGATGTACCAGATTGTAACTCAATGGTGAAATCTACATTTCTATGTGGAGGTAATCCTGGTATTTTATCAGAAAAAATATCATCATACTCACAAACCACCCGAGGTAGACCCAACTCCTGTCTTGCCTCATTTTCTAAGGTAAGGCTTGTCAGCACACCCACCAACTATCTGTGCCATCTCGAGTCATACATGGCTTGGGGTAAACCGTGTTTTTTCCCTTGGAACTTGAAACAAACACCCTCAGGCGTACAAGCAGTGACCCTCTTACGATCACAATCAATAATAACATGATGTGCTATCAACCAGTCCATCCCAAGGATGACATCAAACTCTGACATGTCCATGACCCTAAGGTCCACGGTGAGTAGAATCTCCAAGATCTCTAACTCACAACCCTGACATATCTGATTAACCCTCATCCTAGATCCTAGGGGAGAACTCACATGCAATGGCTCTTCCAAGGTTTCAACCTCTGAGCCTAAATCTTTCACACATGATGCAGCAATACAAGAATGAGATGCATCAGAGTCAAATAATACCCTTGCCCATAAGTGAAAGCGTAGAAATGTACCCTAGATAATTGACTGATCTGCCGACTCAGCCTGAGGTGTGATGGCATAGACACACCCCTAGGTCCCCAAAGTCCCGACTTGAGAGCCTTGTCCTTAGCCTCGACCCATGCCCTAGCCCATCTGGCCTGCCTGCGGAGTCCCCGCTCGAAAAGTGGTAGGTGTTTGTGCATCACCCTGAAACTAGTACTAGCTTCCCTAGCCCATTGTGGGGTAGAGAGGAACAAACTGTGTCTATGGCTGCTCCACCGAAGACTGGGACTGAGATGTCCCGTAACCCTGAGATCCCTGCCTCTGATGACAATCCCTCTTCATGTGACCTGACTGGTGGCAGAAATAACAAGTCTTCTGACCAGCCTGGTAGGTGGTCTTGAAGTTTTCCCCTCCTTGGGGGAATAGACCTTGGCCTTGGCCTTGGCCTTAATAGCCGTGGCCCTGCCCTTGCTGTCCCTGCGGAGCAGAAGTCCTTTGCTTCTTCCCTACACTAGAAGAAGAGGATTGGCCCTCCTTCTTCCGGTCCTTCACACCCGCTTTCTGGATGTTTCGTGCATCATCCACTTATCTCTCAATGGCCATAAAAGTCTCGACCATCAAGTCCAAGTCTTACAAGAGAAATCCCACAATTTTACCTCCAACGGACAATTTCAGCCCCTCCTCAAACTTCCTCACTTTGGCCATGTTGGTGGCCAAATAATTGTCAATGAAGCGGGCTAATTCCGTGAACTTAGCCACATATTCCAACACAGTCATGGCTCATTGCTTCAAGTCTAGGAACTCTCGAGCCTCTAGCTTACCAGACATACATTGGAAAATACTTGGCCATAAAAAGCTCTCGGAATTCTCCCCAAGTCATAGCCTCCAAGTTCCTTGAGACTTTAACCTAATCCCACCACAACTAGGATTCTCCCTCTAGCTGAAAAGTAGCTAGAGTTATCTTAGTGGCATCGGAGGTGATCTTCATAGCCCCTAAGACCTTGTCCACTTTTCGGAACTAACGGTCACCTACCATCGAGTCTGCCCCTCCCATGAAGGTTAGAGGATGGTATGCCTTGAACTTCTGAAGGTTGCTCGAGCCTCCTTGTCCCTTTTTTTGCACCAGTCTGTGCAATAGTAGCGGCTATAGCACTAGTCTATGCAATAATAGTAGCTGCATCATCAATAGTCTTTACAAAGGCTTGGTGGTCAAAGGCCGATGGTGGTTGGTTGTTCCACCCACCACCTCGACATCTTCTCCCTCTATTTTCCATCTACACACAAGTAAGATAAAAATAGAGCCTCATATAGTATCCCAAGATAGAGATCAACATTTAAACATTGAAAATTTTCTCCTTGAGTCTCACTAGTAGTGCTTATGTCACCCACTAATGGACATTTACACATTGAACTTTCCCGTTCATTCCTCCTTGCGGCCCCTAAAGGTAATTTTCTCTAACCTTACTGTCTCTTTTCATGCACATAGCACCATGCATATAATTCACATAACATGTAGCAAGTAAAGCACATAACATGATATGCATAATGAATGCAATGGTCTAGACCCAATACCCATCAAGTTTAGGTGTACCATTTACCTATGGCTTATACCACTTTCTTTTTTGATATGAAAGATGATAGACTCATTTCCCACAAGGCCCATATAAGATTTATAGCCTAAGCTCTGATACCAAGCTGTGACACCCAAAAATTCGGGGGTGCTTTATTGACTGTTGACCACCCGTCAACCCAAAAAAATACCAGTAAGTGTCGCACAACCCGACATCATATCAATCTTAATCAATATCAACCCTTAAGTCGGGATTATAACTAACACAAGCAACTCGTGTATATGTTACCATTTAAATCGATCGAGGTCCAATATATCCCAATATAACTCATTTTAGCTCTGTATGTGTCCTTTGAACCAAAGAAACCCAAACCCGAAAGCATAGCACAGGACTTTAAAAATTTTAATTTCAGGTTCACGTTCGAATGTTATTTGGCGTTCGAACGTCTGCTTTATGTTCGAACGTCACTTGCTCCCAGTACTTTTGCATTTTCATCAGAGCTCTGCAGAAATCAAAGTACTGTAAGCTCCCCACGTTCGAAGTGGCCTGACGTTCGAACGTGGATTGCGTTTAAATGAAGGTTGCATTCGAACGTGGACTGGCGTTCGAACGCCAACAAAATTTCAGAATGTTGGTATCTCTGTTTTTAGATTTCCAATTCATTCTAAACCTTTCCAAATTCATCCCAAACATGTGTAATGAAGTTTTCTACATAATACATGATCCATACAAGGTTCTATTACAATCATTTGCATAAATTTACATGCCAAAAATTTAGTTTAATAAATGTTTCACAAAAATCCAATGTCAAAGGCCATAAGTCGGCCCCTCTTCACCCTTGGTGGTCCTAATGAGATCCATCCACCGGCGAATAACCCGCACCTGAAATGTATTCCCATATAGGGTGAGCCACGCTCAGTAGAATATTTCCTATAGAGGCTACTCCCCACCTAGATGCACATGGAATGCTCACATACAACAAAAAATTATCCACAACTATTTCAATCAAATATATGCAACTCAATGATTGAATCTTTTATGACATGCCATGCAATGAGGTTTAAGTCATTTCTAAACTCATTTCCACAATCATATATATATACATAGGTCAATATATATATATATATATATGTATATGCACCCAACCATTCCTCATAGGCATTCTAGGTTAGAAATCCACCCAAGTAGGAGAAACCCTACCTCTGGGAGCGTAGTAGAAATGGTGGGAAGCATCAAGAACACCTCCCAAGCCAAAAACCTTGAATTTCTCAAATCTCCCCTTTTGGATCTTCAGTGAAATCCCTTATTTTTGGTACGTTCCGACTGACGGAACGCCAAAAAATAATTTTCTCTCTTTCTCCCTCTTTCTCTCAAACGTTGGAGGCTGTAGAATTTGTGGACATATTTGTGTCAAAATATCTATTTTAAGCCTCTATTTATATTTTCCATGTCTTAGCTCGAGTCATGCCACGTATCCTTCACTTATCTGGATTCGTTTTCGCTCCGAAATGATTTATTTCATCCCGATTTAAGTTCAAATAAATTTTATTTGAACTTATACTCAATTATAAAGAAATTTTAAAATTTTTATTTTTAGGGACGTTTGAAAGTTCATTCTTCACCCAGTTGTCTCGTAAAACATGTAAAATCTGACTATATTAGAATTTGACGAAATTAGTCTGGGTGATTAGATTTTGCGATACGAATCCAACGACGAAGTCTGTTGTGTCCTATGAGATCTAGAGAACAAGTATTTTAATTCTGCATCATAGTGGCAAAATGAACATTTTTCCCTTAGAAAAATTTAAAATTTTCTCGAGTTTTACAATTTCTCAAATGACTCTCCCAACTTCTCCCTTCCATATTCGCCAAAATCCCCAATTCTGTAAAATTAAACAACTCAACAGGTTGATTTTGGAAAAAATAATCATACCTATTAGCCTTGAGGGCATTGGGGAGTGTGATCATATCTACGAACCAATGGTGACCTTCCATCCCTCTCCTCGATGACCTCCTCCACAAAGTTTGGCTCTTGATTGGCCACCTTTCGTCTAGCGGGCATTTCATCCTTGGAGGCATTTTATGATTTTATAGGTTTATAGGAAGAATAAACTTGAATTATGTGGTTAAAAGTGAGAAATGAGATGAAGAAGGGGTTTGGGTGTTTTATTTTGGATCAAAAATGAGAGGGAATGAGTTTTGGGAGCTTGGGTATTGGAAAGGGCAAGATAGGGTTTGAGACTTTGAAAGGATTTTGGCATTTTTTATTTTGAGAAGACGAACTAGGTATTTATACTCAAGCATTCAATGTTCGAACGTGACTCGCGTTCGAACGGTGATAGAAGAAATTTTAAAAGAAAGTTCGAACATAGAACTGACGTTTGAACTAAGGTTGCTCCTAGTACTTTGGTTTTCTATAGAGATCAAAAATTACTATAATCTCCTCTAGTTTGAATATGAAATGGCATTCCAACGTGGATTCTAACTTCAAACATCCATCTAGCATTCGAACTAAGGTTGCTTCCAGTACTTTGGTGTTTCTACAAAAACCAACATGTACTATAAGTTTTTCCCGTTCAAACGTGAGTTGGCATTCGAACGCCAAATAAAAATAAACACACACAAAAATTATATGTATATATATACACACACACACACACACACACACAAATTGAAAGAAGACTAAATGCATAAATAGGGCTTGGAAAAAAATATGGCGTCTCAGGATAAGTCCCTACCCATGCTACAATTTCGTTGGTATTTTAGGACATTCCTTACTCGGCCCACATCTTTATTTTAACATAAAGACTTTGTACATCTAAAAAAGGGATATTTACTTTTTACCAAAGGAGTTCAGATCATTGAACTTCATTCCAAAAACATGTTTTTCCTAAAACTTTGTCAAGAAGAATTCTAATTCGAGTCTTTCCTTGTTTCCATACATTTGAAAAATCAGTAACTCTTTCAATTTCTTGTTGCACATAATGTGTAAGTGCAGGACTAGTATAGTTTGGCATCTCAGGAAAATTCTTACTCTTCCCATACACTATCAAGTTTAACCAATCAAGTGCGCAACTAGAAATTGGTTCAAAACATTGATTGTATTTATTCATGTGAAAGATCCTGCCACATTATTTACATGCACCAAGTCGTTTGGCAGGACGACATTTAACAAAAGTGCTTCTTCCACACAATAGTTTCAATTTTTCTCACCAATCTTGTTATTGCAAATGTACATTAGATGGAAATGTGCATAAGATGCCTAAACTGAACCAAAAGATCTTATCATCCATGTTTGCAAAACTTAAGACACCCTATCTAGTTTTTTAATGTCTGCTAGTCACAAAGATGATTGAAGATGCCTTTAAAGAAATGATAATTTTTTTTTTGTTTTTTTTAAATACTATGAAGACTGCGCTTCTCGACGACCCATGAGAGAGTGTGAAGCTAGATAAGGTCGAGCTTCTCAGCGACTCATGAGAGAGTGTAAAACTGGAGATAAGGCTGCTTCTTCGGAGCAGGTAAGGTCAAGCTTCTCGGAGACTCATGAGAGAGTGCGAAGCTGGATATGGTGACTGTCTGTGCGAGAACAGAGTCATAGGCCGAGCTACGTATAGTCTCGGGAGATAGCTGTTGCAGCAGAGGCTTGCAAGGTATGTCTCGCACTCCTCTTTGGCCTTGTACTTGGCTTTCTTTCTTTACTTTTTTTAGATTTGAATGTTTGTTGGTCACTTCTACTTTGCCCTACTTGTTTACAAATAGGCTGAAGATCAGGGAGGCAGTCGATGGTCAGGCAGCGGAGAGGTGGGCACACGAGTCTACTAAAGAGCAAATAGGGCTCGGGTGACAGGCACGAGAGGATGCCGCGGAGCAATTAGGGCTCGGGTGGCAGACACGAGAAGATGCCACAGAGCAGTAAGGCTCGAGCGGTAGGCATGAGAGGATGTCACGAGCAGTTGATAGAGCTACGTATAGCTCAAAAGTAGGTTGTCATGGCATAGACTCATTCCATTGAGATAGAGATGAGGAGGGCTCTGAGGAGCTGGGTACCTGAGGCTCATTCCATAGAGATGGAGATGAGGAGGGTGTTGACGAGCTGGATGCCTGAGACTCCTTCCATTGACTCATTCCAGTGAGATGGAGATGAGGAGGGCTCTCTCATTCCATTAAGATGGAGACGAGAAGGGCTCTGAGGAGGAGTTGGGCGTCTGGTAGGAGGGGGTGAGACCCATCATCTAGGGTGCCTATTGAGAAGGGTGAGACCCATCGTTTGGGCATCATGAAGAGCGCTAAAGGTAGAGAGGGCGAGACCCCTCGTCTAGGCAATATAATAGGAGATGCCCGAGGTGGAGAGGGCGAGGCCATCGTAGGGACACCAAAGGTGGAGAGGGCGAGATCGTCATAGAGGCACCTAAGGTGGAGAGGGTGAGACATCTCGTCTGTGCGACATCATGGGGGCGCCGAAGGTGGAGAGAACGAGACCATCATAGGGACGCCAAAGGTGGAGAGGGCGAGGCCCTCATGGAGGCGCCGAAGGTGGAGAGGGCAAGATCCTTCATCTAGGCGACATCATGGGAGACGCCGAAGGTGGAGAGGGCGAGACCCCTCGTCTAGAGCACATCATAGGAGACGTCCGAGGTGGAGAGGGCGAGACCCCTCATCAAGCCTGCATCAAGAGGAGCGCCGGAGTAAAGAGGACGAGACCCTTCGCCTGGGCGACTGATGTTGGGCGCCCTTGTTTACCTTATTGTCGTAGGCTGTTTGAGGTGAAAATAAGACAATTAATAATTTTGTAAAATTTTATTTCATAAAATAATGAATAACAAACTAAATCAACTAAAACATAAAAGATAGGTAAAATCCTCAGGTGTTCGGTGTCCCATAGGTGGGTGGAGGTTTTCCTGGCGGAGTCTGAGTTAACTCATAATCCTGACCCTCAGGAGATCGTCTGGATTTCTCCGAGGGGTTGTTGGTATTCTCTCTCATCTTGGTCCCGACCAGGTGGGGGCTTGTCCTCTGCCAACAACGTACTACCTCAACTAGCCATGTTGTATGAGCTCCTCAATCTGCCTCTTGAGTTCATAGCAGCCATCAGTGTCGTGGCCATAGCCGCAGTTGAAGCGACAATACCTGTTGTGGTTTCTGCAGTTTGGGGTAGACTTCATTTTTTCATGTCAGCGGAGCATGGGGTCATCTTGTATCTGAAGTAGGATGTGCTCCACCGAGGTGTTGAGTGGCTTGAATGGCTGTCGATCTCTCGGGGGGTACTGACCAAGACGGTCCTTGATAGAGACTCTCTTGGTTCTCTGTCTTCCACTTGTCTTCATGGGTGTCTTTTCTCTTCTCCCCTCCCTAGGAGGACTCACCTCGATGGGCCTTGGTGACGTCCTCGGCATTCATATACTTTTGTGCCCTTAACAGTAGCTCGAGCATGCTGGAGGAAGGCTTCTTGAGTATATAGAACATGAAGTTGGAGGTGCGAAGTCCAGCGATAAAGGCAGCAAGAGATACCTTATCATCTGGCTCCTCAATCTAGAGGGCCTCCTCGTTGAAGCGGGTAAGGTAGTCTCTGAGACTTTCATCCCTATCCTGCTTGATGGTGAGCAGGTGGGTCACTGGTCTCTAATGTCGGTATACCCCAATGAAGTGGGAGACGAAGAACCTGCTAAGCTCTACGAATGAGTATATGGAGGAGAGTCTAAGTTTGGAGAACCACTGGCGGACGGACCCCTTCAAGGTGGTAGGGAACGCTCGACACATGATTTTTTCAGCCACATTATGGAGTTGTATAAGGGACTTTGTAGGTATCCAGATGATCAAAGGGGTCTCTATCGCCGTCAAAGGTCTCGATGTTAGGCATCTTGAACTTCGAAGGGAGTGGATAGTTGACAATATCAGTGATAAAGGGCGTGTCAGTGCGTTTTACCAAGTAGTCCATGGTTGTAGGCGCATGTACCTTGGCGTTGAGGGCATCGCCCAGCTGGTTTTGCACTTCCTTTATCTTCTCGTCCCACTGGTTGGGGACATCCTCAGTCGGGTGATAGTATTGACTCTCGTGGTTCACATATTGACTTTCTCCTTCGTCCTCATACGCAGGCACGTGCGAAGGGTGAATACGTGGACTCCATGCGCGTTGATGAGGGGCTCCCTAGCGAGGAATAGGAGCATTCTGACGAGGACCCCCATGGTGTGGGCTGTCTGGTACCCAGAAGGGACAGACAATGGCTCCTCTCTTATTGGAGGGAGTGGGACTCCTTCTATGGGGTGAGGCACAGTGTCTCCCTGGGCAAGCATTAGCTGAATAATCTGGTGGTTTTGTTTCACCAGCAGTTGCATGGTTTGGATAAGCTGTTGTTGTTGACCCGCAGGAGTCACAGTAGTGGATGGTTTAGACAGTGCAAGGGGAGGCAGAGCCTCCTCTCGGTGAACCGGGTTATGGTCTCTCAACTGTTAAGACATCGACCTGGTTGTGATCGCCATGGATTGCAAGTGGGTTGAAAGATAGTAGAAACTCATTCGTTCCCATAGATGGTGCCAAACTGATGATGCACGGAATCATCTTAGTACAAGATCAACAATCAAGAGAATGACAATGTATAATTAAAGAGCAGTAAATAGGCAATCAATGACAATCAATGGTAAAATGGTAAATATAGAGTCAACACCAAGATTTATAGTGGCTCAGTCCGGGTGACCTACGTCTACTTTCTTGAATTGCAGCGGTGGCCAGCGATCTTTATTAATGTATCAAGGTACTCCGGAGAGTTTACAACGCTTAGAGAGAGAGAGCAGTGAGTGTATGAGATTCGGAGGCGTGTAGGTCTCAAGGAGGTGATCAACATCATGCCCCTCCATGTGGCGAGGGGCTTACATTATATAGGCTCATCAAGGCGGTGAGGAGGTGACGTGAGGAAGGGGTCTTCCACTATTTTGGTAAGCACACTTTTGGTAGGAGTACACCTCTTTAGTGAGCACACTTTTGGTATGATTATATCTCTATCTCATCATTCTCTCCCTCGTGCTCCTATTCAATCGGAGGAGGACTCTTAGCTGGATTGGGCTTGATCCTCATCTTGAGCTGGTGTGAGTTGGACTTGGATTAGAGTATGAAGGAGCAAGGAGGAGAGACCAAAGGGCAAGCCAACGCCCACTTGGCTTGGAGGAGGCATGGGCGACGCCCCACTTGGAGGCTTGGGCGGCGCCCTCTTGGAGGAGCTTGGGCGTTGGCCACTTGATCTCCTTGGACTCTCTTCATTATTTAACTCCGATTTCACTATTTACCTCCGATTTCACTATTCACCTCCGATTTTCCTATTCACCTCCGATTTTACTATTCACATTTGATTTTACTATTCACCTTCGATTTTACTATTCAACTCTCTTTGACGGGTGGACCCAGCTCCATGAGTCCTAGCCACTTGGGCTCTTTCGTGGGTCCTGGATGTTTGGGCCTTTTCTCGATTCATTGGGCCTAGCCCAGTTAAATTCAGGCTCGTCAATAATGAACAAATCCACCAAAAAATTTGGTCCAAAGAGTCATCACAAAATAGACACATCACAAAATAGACCCATTTTTCATGTTAACGACTATTCTCAATTATGAATCAAAAAACATAGACATACACCGTATGTTCAAACATGATATATTATCGCAAATCAACAAATAAATTAAGCTCTGATACAAATGTTGACATACAATCACACATAACTCATAACGGATTTTCATTATACTTTTTTAAGAACACAAAAATTAACAAGACCTTTTCTTGTTGTTATGAGCCCAAAGATGTCAAACTTGAACTTCCCCATGCTTCCTTACGCATCCGAATCTCGTACTAAGTTGAAGAAGTGGCTACTAGAGCCCCTTCTTGAATTGTCACCTCACAAATATAAGGGTATATAGTTTTTTTTTTTTTTAATCAAGAAGGGTATATAGTGTTAACCCAAAGAGAATGCAAACAGAGATAAAAGTACCAAGAAATGAAGAGCATTTACTTTGAAAACCTTGTATTCATTAAAAAATTCTGCAAAGAATTTTTCTATACGTATATGGGTAGAAGTAACTACTAAAGGTAACTTCCTTGTAGCTACCAAACTTGTATTCATTAAAATTCATTAAACCAAATTTTAATAAAGGTGAACAGTTCAAGTAGAGCTCAAATTCGCTCAAATTTTAATACGTAATTTTTTTTTAATAGACTCAAATTTTAATCCACTCAAATTCTAATATGTAAAAAAAAAAAATTAGTCGGCTCGAATTTTAATATTTTAAAAAATAAATTTTAATCTGCTCAAATTTTAATTGAATTTTATGTAGAAATATTCTTTGAAGTTTATGTAGGGGCAATTTTAGTATTTTAAATAATTTGTTTTTATTATAAATAGTGATTTAATAGTATAGTGTGTCAGTGATGTTTTTGATAATAAAAAATGTGTCATTGAATATATAATAAACTAAAAAAGTTGTACTGAAAATTTTCTCCAATTTTATCGGTTGGAATCATATTCATTATTCAGTCATTCTCGATCAAGCCGCACTAATACCTAATGAGATCCAGTAAAATTAAGTACATTTGGAAAAACTTGACCGAATTGTTAAAATTTCTAATTGATAGGTCCAAATTTCTTACCCCACCGCCATCTTTTTGCACTCACTTTTGTTTTACATCTAAGGATGTTCATGGACTGAAGCGAGGGCGAGAAGTGTAGTCTCTTTTCTCGTGCCTGTTTAAAAAAATTCGTCCATCTTTAGTTCACCTCCGTTAGCGGGTATAATTTTCATTTTCATCTCTATCCGCGGATAAATTTTTAATCCCCGCCCTCGTTACCGCTTCCTCCGTACCCTCCCAACCCCAAGCTAAATAAATCTAATATTTTAAATAATCCAAGAACATTATAAATAATCTAACATAATCTAACACAACATAATATAACATAACATATTTGAATAAAACACAAACAACAAATGTCTAAAATACTACTTTAAAATATTACATATTTGAATAAAACACAAATAAATGTCCAAAACAAATGTCCACAAATAACATAATGATGGTAAAATCATCTCAATGAACTCAATATATATTTTATTTATTTATTTATTTAGCAGGTAACGGGTACGGAACGGGGATAAGGGTAACTCCATCCCCGCCTCCATCCTCGCACGAGCTTATACGGATATCCCCGTATATGTCCACCGTTCAATACGTATAGTCATCTCCTGTCCAAACGGATAGGTTTGGACGAATATCCTTTTTTTTCCGGTCCACTGTCATCCCTATCTACATCTAAAATTCTTGATTATCTCATGCAAAAAAAAAACCTTAAAAAGACAAGAAATCATGCTTTTTGGCAGCTGCATGAACGGAAGGCACCCATTAAAACACCTGCAATCTACGTAGTTAGTCAATGTATAACCAATAGCACTTTTCTGGAGGAATAAAGCAGAGCGAAGAGCAGCGCATAGGCTACAAATCAAATTCATAATCCGGAACTCGCGTTGCTCTGTTTGGAAACTGTAATCTATGGAGATACTCTTAGTAATAAATCATCAATACAACTGTAGACGTCCTCCCCCCACCCCCCCCCCTCTCCCTCTCTGTCTGTATATTGTTATCAGAACCCTAGAGTCAATTGCGCCTATGTCCTTTGTCTCTCTCCCCCCTCATCAAATAAATGCTTTTGATCTTCATCAAACAGACTCATCCTATGGAAAAGGAGGAATACGCACAGATAAGTATGATTTGTTACTGAAAATCTGTAAAGCACTAAGGTAAACTCTTTGTATTATTGCTATTATATATACAATTATACATCAATTCATATTTATTCACACAAACGCCCACTATTTTTCCGCATGGATGAAGACTGGGATTTGTGGACGGTGGTGAGAAGTTACAGAAATCTCACCGCCGACAAGGCCTCCACCACCAACGAAAACACCCCCAGAGAAGACCCTATATCTTGTTTGCCTCTTGAAAAAAGTGACCACCTCTTCAGTTTTCCCCAAACGTTCGAGGAAAGAAACCATGGTTATGAAGGATTGCAGGAAATCTATGAAAGTTTCTTAGCGTATAACTCCAAACTAGTCAACACTAATGCAAATACCACTTCATTCACCGTTAATGATGTTTCCGGTGATGAACAAGGGGCACAACCCCAGCCGCAGCCACCACAGCGAAAGCCACCACGATCACCACCAAAATTACCCCCACCCATCAACAGGAACACAACCGCCGCTCCTCCCATTTACTTTCTGGACGATTTGGATGACGAACAATGGCTACAAACGCAATCACAATCACAATCACCAAAACCACCGCCACGAATACTAGCACCACCACCACAATCACCATACTCGCCACCAACTCAACTACTAAAACAAGTGCGCAAGTTGCATTCACCACCAAAACCCATAAAATTTCACCCATACCCTTATCAGAGGAAGAAGAATCTACTAGTGACAGTATATGAACTATATGCTGAAGAACTCTCTCGTTTTGATCCGTGGGCTTGGCGAAAGTACGGGAAGAAGCCAATCCGAGGGTCAATATACCCCAGAAACTACTACAAATGTAGCAATGGAGAGGGAAAGTCTCAAGCAAAGAGGCATATTCAACAAAGCCTATCCAGTCCGGACAAGCTTATTGTATCATACGATGGAGAACATATCCACTCGTAACCCTCTGATCGGCATTAGCATAATGAACTCATCTGCCTGCAAGAAAAGGTCATCATCTTCTCCTCTCTCTCCTCCTATAACCTCTACGCTATCTACACTGGGAGGCTATGGTGATATGAACATAATTATAACAGAAGACCCCGAAAAGGAAATGGTGGAAGGCAAGGACACAACACATCATGATACGGGAAAATCCATTAAAGAAGAACCTGAAGAGGAAATGATGGAAGAAGATACATATGCGGATCTTGAGATTTCTAACAAAGGTTTTGAAGGAATCAGCTAATTGCATAGAGATGCCTTTGCCCCGCCAATGCTTGGCCTTTAAGGCTTCAATGAAGAGGTTTGTACAAAAAACTTAAGACTTTCCATGGTTTTCTACCACCTCCACTACCACTACCAACATGCCCGGTTGCAGCTATGCTGAGTTACTGGAAACTTGAGATACCTTGATTTGTAAGCTTTGGTTTTTTTTTTTTTTTGGGCTTATGGAAATTGTCTTTGATTTATTGTTGGGTAAAAACATATTCTCTAGATTTTCTATTAATATTTTTTTCATTTTTTTAGTTGTCAATCTTCCTTTTTTTTTTCTTTTTTTGAATTTTTTTATTTTATCATGCCTAGGTTTTATAATGCTTTATTATTATTGTTTTCGAACTTGTTTTTGCCATATGGATAACACGATTATGATATGTATGCTTTTGAGCTAGTTAACAAGGTTTTATGAGTTCAAGTCTTGCATGGATGGTAATCCAGCGGTGTTCAAGTAAAATGTACTAGGGGGAATGGTGTTTGTTACTATTTACACCAAAAAATAAGAAATCTAAAAAGAACACATAGTGCGATCCAACGGCTAAGAGGGGGTTAAGATAGGTCTTAAGAGATTTGACGGTCCGGTAAGATTTGCAAAGTTCTCGGGAGAATAAATAGAATGTGACAATGTGGAACCATCGGTTACAGGTGATTAAAAGCATGTTGTAGCCGTTGTAGAGAGAGGCCCTAAGTACAGGTTAGGTGACTGTAAAAGATGGCTCCAACAAATAGAAATTATCGCCTGTAAATACAAATGGACAAGCTAGAAGGAAGGTCACACAATCAGCACTCCAACAAACAGTCTACCAAATCTGTTTCTGCATTGTTTAATTTCATGTTCTCTCCCTTTGATTTATTTATAATTATGTAAGTCATTCTTGTAATTAATTTTAGTTTCTTTCAACCATCAGCATGTAATAAAATCTTTCTAGTTGGTTATTCTTGTTACGGTTTTCCAATTCAATGTCATTTTTTCCATTTCAATTTATTGCTACTCCAAAAAAATAGCTTATGCCCTTGATCTCTAAGATATAAAAAAGAATTCAGAAGTAATCTTATACCTCGCTACAGTCGCCTGAACAGTAATGATTAAAAAGCTCATACAAGTTCAAGTAAGTAAAGTTGTATTGCTTGGAATCATTAAGTCCTTTTGGACTTTAGCACTCCTGCAATTAGAAATATGTCAAACATACAGGCTCATTTAGAGGGTAGGCCCTTCAGTTGAGTACTTGTGACAACGGCGTGACTGTTACATTCTATTTATTGCAATGACGAAGAAGTGAAGGAAGGAGACATTATTCCAACTGACCTTGCAATGAGCAACTTCACGTGCGGGGTCAAAAAACGAAAAGGACTTTCGCTACAAGAATTGGTGATGAGAAGCAATGCAAGCATCACACCTTTTTTTGTAATAGATACGTTGGCCGCGTGCAACACATAATTCATTTGAACGAGTTCATAACTTCCACACTTCATCGACAATGGTGCTTTAGAATCAAAATGAGTTGGAAATACTTAAATCCGATGCTTAAGTTAGGCAAAGAGAATGCAAAAGAAGGTGCTAATTGAGCTGAGTTTGTTTTACTTACCTTTTAAGTCAAGCTGACCCTATACTTATAGGTGGAATATGAGCAGATAATCATTCGGTTGAGGTACGGTTGGATTTGGTTTATCTTTGTAACAACCGAGCTTGTTAATGTGAAATAAGGGTTTGAATGCTGAATTAGGAAGGTCTTGATAAGATTTGGATAGGCATTCTGTTAAAAAACGCGTGAAACCAGCCTAAGGGAAAAATCATCCAGTAAAGTTGTTGTATGAAACTTTGGGAAAATAAGGAATTTCAACGTGAGGAATAAAATTGAATATGTTATTTGGTGTTTGAAATGATTTAGTGAAGTGTTGAGCTCTATGAGCTTTACAAATGAGTAATAGATTTTAAGCATAGTTACTCTTAACAATTCAAGTGTAATTATTTTAGTAATTTATTTATGCCTTATTTTTTAAAGATTGACCACATTGGGCACTTTTCTCACATTTGGCCTTTGACATCTTTTAAGAGATTGAGATTTTACTAACATTTAGCCATGTATTCATTTATCACCAACACTTATAGTCACATAAGGTTAGTAATTGTTTAAACTAATAAGACTCCTAAGTATAAAGGTGAATGGTTGGTGTGTACTTGGTTTATGAATTTTTCAATGGTAAACACTATCCAAGTACACTAGGATGAAAGAGAATTTGATTCATGAATCATGGAATAAGATGTATGTCATTAAGTTCTTAGTTCCTAATATGACTTATAGGGATGCATATTTCAACTTTGATTCAAAAATGAAATCATTATGAAGTAATCCAAAGTGTAAATTACAATGATCAATATACAAAAATCAAAAATAAAAAATACATAGAAAAAAAACCAAAAATACACAGAAAAATATATACAAAATGTATCCTAGGGTGTTTGATGCAATGCATGTAAGATACACCTAGGTTCATACTAATCACCTCACCAACTTCTTAGGTGACATGACCTTGTTGGAAGTACTCAAGGCATCCAACTTGATTGAAATGGTGAGCCTCTCAAGCTCCTCCCTAATCACCCATACTTTTTTTATCTTCCAAAACTCAGGTTTGGTTGGAGAATGAGTGGAGAACTAGCTCTCTTCTCTTCGAAAGTATAGAGATCAATCTTAACCTTCGGAGTAGGAGTTTTGTACACTCTATCTTGTGTAGTCCTTTAGATGATGATGTATGCATATGCTTGGACTCACTTGACTTCTCCAAAAGCTTTGAAATATTTATTACTTGATTGTTTAAAGCATTTGACTGATTATCTAGACGTAAAAGATTCTTATTTAAGACATCTCTATCTTTCATGCAAATGTCTACTATGATGACCATGCTCTCCACAAGAGAAATTCAAATTATGAATGGCTTGGGTTTTTTAATAACCGACTTCTTTAAGTCCTTACCCTTATAATTTTTAGTCTTTGGTGGATTAGTGTTCACTCATGGGGGTGATAGATTGGGATTAGCCTTCACAAACACAATATGTGAGAAGTATTGGTGGTGTATTCATGTGTGTAGCCTAAACCATGGTTGTCACCCATACCTTTTTTCACAAACAACATTCTATCTAACTTTCCATTGCTTAGAAGTAGTCTTTTGAAGAGTTTGTTTGATTCATGAAGATATTTATATAGTTTGACACATTTAAACTCAAGATTTTTCTTTGACTTAACAAGCTCATAACACTCTATCAAGACAAGACTTCTTCTCTTCGTCAAGCCCATAAATTTGAGCTTTGGACTTCACTATGTCCACATGTAGTGTTTTTCTCTCTTCTTCGCTTGAGTTTACCTAGCCACTCAAGGCAAGCATTTTTTTTTTTGGTACAATTAATAATAGAGATCATGTATATCTTCAAAACACTATTCATCCTCCACACATTTTTAAAGATTTCTTCTTCCAAGTCTTCTACCATCCTGGTAGGACTTGCTTCAACTCCACTAGTTGAAATATCTCTAAGGGAAAGGAGTGTGAACTTGCAAAGGCCATGAAGTTCTCTTCATTATAAAGAGAAGATGATTCACCATTTGATGTTGACTCATTTTCACTATCGCTCCATTTGACATTCATAACTTTCCTCTTTTCTTTAGGCGAATCTTTCTTTATTTTATTCGAGCATTCAGCAGCTATGTATCCAAATCCTTGACACACAAAGCATTGAAAGCCTTGCCCCTTTCTCTTAACCTCTTGTCAAGAGTTTCTAACCCATTTCTTTATTTCCTCCTTAGGATTTCTAGGTCTACTAAGCTTTCCTTTTGACCTTGAGGGCTTGACATTGCTAGCCTTGAAATAATTGTTGAACTTCCTCGCAATGAAGGCTAAGTCCTCCTCTCCTAATTGGGGTGACTTGGATTTGTCCCCTTCTTCTTTAGTTGATGTTAATGCTACACTCTTCATCTTTTTGGGTGGAAGAAGTTTGATCTCAAAAGTCAATATTGACCCAACTAGACACCAACACCAAGTTGACGCTTGTCCGTAAAGACATCACCTTTGCATGAAATCTCTCAGGTAGAGATCTCACGATTTTCTATTTAATGAATACCTCATCAACTTTGGTACCTAATGCAAAAAAATAATTTACAATTTAGCGTAAAATACACTACACGTTTCATCTTTATGTATCCTCGAAGTCTTGAACCGAAGTGTGCCTTTAGAGTATGAACATATTTACCATGGTGGTCCCTTTGTGGGAAACTACCAAAATGTCTCAAGCTTCTTTAGAGGCCTCGCAATTTGAAATCTTCCGAAACTCATTTGGTGTCACAGCATTAAATATCGCATTCAAGCCTTTAGAGTTCCTCCTTGCCAATTCAATTTCAGCCTTAGCCCACGACTTTGGGGATCTAACTTCAACCAACACTTCAACACCTTTAATCGGTGTGGTGCGATGGGGGAGCTCCAACTCTCTTATACACATAACCAAACTCTCTCATCAATAGATTTTAGACATGCTCTCATGCGAGCTTTCCAATACGAAAAATTAGACCTGTTAAAGAGAGGTGGTCATACAATTGAACCTCCTTCTTTCTGAGACTCCATTTGAAATTAACTTATAGTATAGTTACTCTAAAATGGAGTGGACTTTAGAGCATTTTTTTTGTAGTATTACTCTGTTACATCTTAGGCTTGTTATAGATGAACATAGCAGCCTTTCAAGGGCCAATCGAAATCCCCCATAGCCTCTGACTTCTTGCACTTAGGTAGTTAGGTGTCACCGAACAAAAGCAATTTATGGTTTTGAGCAAAGAAAAAGAGGAATATGAAAAACTAATGCCAAATAAAATTAATATAATGATTAGGGAACACTCTTCAAACTTAAAAATGTAAAAATTGTTAGCCACCTCATTGTTTTGACATATAGATAAACATATGACCAATACATTATCTATGAGTCCTTGTCTTATGCATTTAGAGTTAACCATGGGAAAAATGTGAACTTTGTTGTTAAAATAGTGTGTGCAAGCAAAAAAGGAGAGAGTGGTGACAACATATTAAACCAACTATAGTTGAGACTAAGCTACAAAGAGAGGAACTGCAAGATCAAAAGCATAAAATAAATATGCATGATAATTATAGTCTCTTGCAAGTAAAATAAAAATCGAAACTTCTATCACTCGAGTTGATTATGTGGAACTAACCTTTAAACTTGGAGCAATATCGCTTAAGCTTTGATTGTATACTGGAATCTCTGAAGTTGCCTTAACTACCTTCTAGCAAGCGGGCATATTATTTGCCAGTTTTTCCCATCTAGCTAAGCCAAAAGGGTTTTATTGTCACTTATAAGAAAGACAAGTGTTTATATCAATCGTGTTTTCAAAATCTACCTGCATTGCAAGAAATTGAGGAGATGCACACAAAAAGTTCATAACTAACATAAAAGACAAAAAATGTTGAGAATTAAACTTTATTCAATGTTTTGGAGTATTCTAGATTCATGTATTTCGATAGTGTATGTATTGGTAATACGCATGTATTGGTGGTATGCATGTATCCTAGAATCCTACAAATACCTATGTAAGTATTTGATTCTATCAAGAGAGAAATGAGCCAAAGTGAATAGAAAAATATAATTTAAGTCTCTTTATATTTTTTTCTCTAAGATTTCTCTCCATATTTTACAACAAATTGGTATTAGAGCACTTGTTTCGTGATCCTAGAGATGGCAAATTCTAGTTTTCCATTTCAATTCCCTTGTCTTACAAAAGAAAATTATGAGAATTTGTGCATTCGTATGAAGGCTTTGCTTAGTTCCCAAGATGTGTGGGAGATCATGGATAAAGGCTATGATGAGTCTAGTGAGGAAGCTACGTTGACTCCCGTTCAAAAGGATTCTCTTCAAAAGATGCAGAAAAAGGATCAACAAGCTCTTACTCTCATCCATCAATGTTTGGATGAAATCATGTTTGAAAGAATTGCTAATGCAACCACTCCCAAGCAAGCATAGGAGATCTTACAAAACTTTAATCAAGGCGTTGATAAAGTTAAGAAAATGTGCCTTCAATTGTTACAAGGAGAATTTGAAGGTTTATGACTGCAACAATCTGAGTCTATTTCAGATTTCTTTTCGAGGGTGTTGGCCATAATCAATCAAATGAAGAGATATGGAGAAAATTTGGAGGAAGTCCGGGTCATTGAGAATATTCTTTGCTCTTTGCATCCAAAGTTTGATTATGTAGTTGTAGCCATTGAGGAGTCCAATAATTTAGAGACTATGACAGTTGATCAACTCAAGGGTTCCCTACAAGCCCATAAAGAAAGAATTAACAAGAAGAATGATGAGCCGATCGAGCAAGTTCTAGCCAACAAGCTCTTGGTGAAAGAGAAGGATTATGATCGTGAGAAAAGTCAACGAGGAAGAGGACATGGACATGGACAAGTTCGAGGAAGAGGAAGAGACCGACAAGGCAACCAAAACTCCAACAACGAAGAAAGAAGTCAATTCTCAAGGGGACGTGGAAGAGGAAACTATTCAAGGCAAGATAAATCCAAATTTTGGTGTTACAAATGCCAAGAGCATGAACACTATGCTCGAGAATGTTGGAATACGCGTAGTAATATTGAAGAGAAGGTGAACTACTTTGAGAACGAGGAAGAAGAGGTCAATTTGTTGCTAGCTTACAAAGGAGAAATAAAAAGCAAAAATAACTTATGGTATCTTGACAATGGGGCAAGCCATCATATGTGTGGAGATAAGTGCAAGTTTGTGAATCTTGACGAGTCGGTGATTGGGTTTGTCACTTTTCGAGACAACTCTAAAGTTCCAATTAGAGGAAAATGTACGATTTTAATTCGTATGAAAATTGGTTGTCATCAACTTATAAGTAATGTCTATTACGTACCAAGTATGAAGAGCAGTTTTTTGAGTTTAAGACAAGTTTTGGAGAAGAACTACGAGGTTCATATGAAGAATCGTAGTCTCTTACTTCATGATGACCGAAAAAATGTGATTGCTAAGCTGCCTATGAAAAAAAATAAAATGTTTTTCTTTGATATCCAAAGTGATGTTGCTAAATGTCTCAAAGCTTGTGTGAAAGATACTTCTTGGCTGTGACATTTAAGGCTTGGGCATGTGAACTTTGGAGGCTTGAAGTTGTTGGCTCAAAATGGGATGTTGATGGGATTATCGTTTATTGACCAACCAGATCAACTTTGTGAAGGGTGTCATATTGGTAAGCAATTTCGAAAGAGTTTTCCAAGAGAAACTACTTCAAGATCAAATGAGCCACTTCAACATGTTCATGTCGATGTTTGTGGACCAATCAAGCCATCTTCATTTGGTAAAAATCAATATTTTCTATTTTTCATTGACGATTTTAGTAGAAAGAGTAGGTTTTATTTTTGAAAGAAAAATCTGAAGTGTTTGGCATGTTCAAGAAACTCAAAGTTTTTGTAGAAAAATAAAGTGGTTATTGTATTAAATCCTTGAGAACTAATAGAGGTAGTGAGTTTACGTCTATCGATTTCAATAAGTTTTGTGAAGAAAATGGCATCAAACGGTTCTTAACAGTTCCTAGATATCCTCAAAAAAATGGCATGGTGGAAAGAAAGAATAGGTGCATTCTCAATATGGCTCAAAGCATGTTAATGACAAAGAAGATGCCAAAAGAATTTTAGGCAGAAACGGTTGATTGTGCGGTGTATTTATCCAACCGGTGTCCAACAAGAAGCTTATTGGATAAAACTCCTCAAGAAGTATGGAGTGGAAGAAAGCCAAGTGCATCCCATTTGAGAGTATTTGGGAGCATTGGTTATGTGCATGTACCCAATCAAGAGAGGTTGAAGCTTGAAGACAAAAGTAAGAAGCACATTTTTATTGGGTATGATCAACATTCCAAAGGCTATAAATTCTACAATCCAAGTATTGGCAAGGTTATTATTCGTAGAGATGTGGAATTCAATGAAGAAGATGCATGGGATTGGAGTATTGAAGACAAAGAAAATTATGATTTCTTTCCATTTCTTGATGAGAAAGAGCAAAGAGAAGAAGTTCATCAAGAGCCCACAACACCTCCTCGTTCACCTACAAATCCAAGTACACCTTCTAAATCTTCTTCAAATGCAAGTGAAAGCTCAAGTGAAAGGCAACCACAAATGAGAAGTCTTCAAGAACTTTATGAAGAAACAGAAAATTTAAGTAATGATCTAACTCTATATTGTCACCTTGTAAATTGTGAACCTATAGTGTTTGAAGAAGCGGTGAAAAATGAGAAGTGGAGAATTGTCATGGATGAAGAGATCAATTTGATTGAGAAGAATGACACTTGGGAGTTGGCAACTATGCCGAAAGGTGAAATGCCCATTGGTGTGAAATGGGTCTTGAAGGGGACGAAGAATGTTTTAGGAGAAGTGGAGAAATACAAGTCAAGGTTGGTAGCAAAGGGTTACAGGCAACGTCCTGAAATCGATTATGGTGAAATATTTGCACCCATTGCTCAGTTAGAGAACATCCAAATGATTATTTCACTTGCAGCACAAAAAAGATACAAAATTTATCAAATGGATGTGAAGTCGGCTTTCTTGAATGGTCTTCTTGTAGAAGAGGTTTATATTGAACAACCTCTAGGATGTGTGATCAAATGCCATGAAGAAAAAGTGTTAATGTTGATGAAAGCTTTATATGGTTTGAAACAAGCACCACGAGCATGAAATAGCTGGATTGACAAATATTTCCAAGAGAAGAGATTTATCAAGTGCCCATATGAGTATACTCTCTATGTTAAGGTGTGTGAAAATGGAGGTATTTTACTTGTTTGTTTGTATGTTGATGATTTAATTTTCACGGGCAATAATTATAATATGCTTGGAGAGTTCAAGCAAGCAATGGCAAAGGAGTTCGAAATGGTAGAACTTGGTCTCATGTCATATCTCTTGGCATTGAGATCAAACAAACAAATGATGGGATTTTTATTTCCCAATAAAGATTTGCTAAGGAGATTCTAAAGAAGTTCAAAATTAAGGATTGTCAATCCATGAGCACTTTGGTTGAATATAGACTTAAATTGCCCAAAAATGAAGAAGGTGAGCGAGCAAACTCCACAACTTTCAAAAGTTTAGTTGGAAGTTTGAGAAACTTGACTTGCACATGAACAGATATATTTTTTGGAGTTGGGCTGTTTAGTCGATTTATGGAGACGTCGACCACGATGCATTTCAAAGCAACAAAACGAATACTTTGATACATCAAAGGCACATTCAATTACGGTTTGTGGTATTGATTTTTTAATAAATTCAAGTTTGTGGGGGTATAGTGATAGTAATTGGGCCAGAGATATAGATGACCGAAAGAGCACTATTGGTTTTGTTTTTTACATGGAGAATACAACATTCACTTGGAGTTAGAAAAAACAATTGGTGTGACACTTTCTACATGTGAAGCAGAGTATGTTGCCATTGCATCTGGTGTTTGTCATGCAATTTGGTTGAGAAAATTATTGAGAGAGTTGCAAATACCACAAAAGGAAGCTACAAAAAATTTTGTGGATAATAAGTCGGCCATTGCTTTGGTAAAAAACCCAATGTTCCATGATAGAAGCAAGCACATTTATATGAGGTATCAATTTCTTAATGATTGTGTTGCAAAGAATGAGGTGGAGGTGAAGTATGTGAAGACCCATGATCAAGTTACAGATACTTTTACGAAGCCTCTCAAGTATGACAATTTTACCAAATTGAGGGTAATGCTTGGAGTTACAAGAAATTAAGTTTAAGAGAGAGTGTTGAGAATTAAACTATAAAACCCGGGAAATTTAAACTTTTTTTCCTAAAAGGATAAAATGATAATTTGTCACTATAATGTGAAAATTAAAATACGTATTCTCTAGACCTCGTATGACACAACAGACTTTGCCGTTGGACTCGTGTTACGGAAGATAGTCACCCTATCGAATTTTCGTCGAATTTTGTGGTAAGTCAGATTTTTTGCACGTCATTCGAGACGACTTGGTGGCGAATGACCTCACCAAGGCCCCTAAAAATGAGAAACTTAAAACTTAATTATAATTGATTAAAAGTTCAAATAAGATTAATTTGAACTTAACTTGTAATGTAATAAATTATTTCGGGATGAAAAATGGACCCGGAAGTCGAAAATATGCGGTGCGATGTGGACCACACATTTGTGCATATAAATATGGACTTAAATATGATTTTTTTAAAAAGATCTTCATTAGTCAAACAAGGTGGCCGGCCATAAGGGAGAGAAAAAAAGAGAAACGTTAGGGCCTGTTTGGTTTGCGTTTCAAAAACTAGTATCTGAAAATAATTTTTGAGAAGAGTTTTAAGAAAATATTTTTAAAAATTTTTAGATTACAAAACTTGTTTGGTTATATATTTTTGAAAACAATTTTAAAGAACAAAAATTATAAAATTTGTTTGGACAATAATCCAAAAATTTTACATCCCTTCAACTCTCTGCCTCTCTCTCTTTCTCTCTTTTTCACTGTGTATATAACCCAACACCCACAACCGACTGAGAACCACCATCAACCAACACCCACAACCATCATCAACCCAACAACCACCATCAACCCAACAACCACCATCAACCCAAACCCACCACCACCAAGATCACCACCCAAACCCACCGCCAAAACCACCACCCAACAGCCACAACCACCACCAACCCACCGCCAAGACCACCGAGAACCACCCAATACCCACAACTGCCACCACCCAAACCCACCGCCAAGACCACCACCCAACAACCACAACTACCACCAACCCACAGCCCACAACCACCGAGAACCACCCAATACTCATAACCACCACCACCACCACCACACAAACCGAGAACCACCCAACACCCACAACCACCACCAACCCACAACCACCACTAACCCACACCGAGAACCAGCCAATACCCACAACCACCACCACCACCCAAACCAAGGACCAGCCAATACCCACAACTACCACAACCACCCAAACTGAGGACCACCACCCAAAACCACCACCGCCGGTGCTTCCAGTCGCCGAATTTGTGCTTCCAATGGCTTGACTATGGGTTGGATACACATCCATGGTGTCGGCACAAGCAAGAGAGAGAGAGAAAGAGAGAGAGATAGGGGTGAGGGAAAAAGAATGAAAAGAAAACTTTTATATTGGTACAATAAGTGCACAGTAAATTTATCTGTGTGTTTTTCGTGTTTCCATAATTCCCAAAAAAACTCTAAAAACAAGTCTGGCTTGTTTTTCATTTTTATGTTCCAAATCTCATTTTTTCCAAAAAAAAATGAGAACAAAAATGCTAACCAAACAAGTTTTGAATGTTTTTAACATTTTGAGAACAAAAAACCATTTTCGAGATGCTAACCAAGCATGGCTAGTTTCCAAGTCTTCGATCCAAGATCTACGAAGTTTCGTTGGTCGGAATTCATCGGACCAAGACTTAAAGTTCTTCTACTC
>CM042198.1:7172117-7194444 GCA_023539305.1 Ilex asprella
CCAATGGCAGTAAAAAATCCCTCCCCAGGAAAGGTATACCAACCCTAGTTCGAACTCCAGTGAATGATAGTGGTTACATTACCAAATGACAACCCACTGCAAGTGTTAGGCAACCATCTCACTCCCACTGGGATAGACTAACCTCTAACACTCTACGACATTTTTCGAAGGCAATTCAAGTCCGTCACAAAAACCATACAATAAGGAAACCAACATATTCTCAATAAACTAGCAATTTCCAAGTATTAATAAAATCCCCAAATTTGGCATGTGACATTTCAATAACCACTTAATAAAATTGCAAGAGATCAACCACAATATAATTTATTACTCAATACAAAGTTCTAAGGTTCCAACATCAACAATAAATGAAGATTTCAAGAGGGGAATCCATTACCCTTGAAATCTAGGTTTTTGAATCAAGAAAATTGGGTATCAACCCTAACTTCATGTAAAACATGACAATACATGCAAGGAAACCAAGAAGTAATGGACCCATAGCAAATACATACTAATGAGAGTTAAAACATGTATATATAGTATCTCTAGCCTCAATGAAAAAGAATAGGAAGAAATTCCCTACCTTTTTGTTCTTGAATTCTAGGGCTTGAATCTTGAATCACCCTTAGATCTTGTGTTTTTTCCCTTTGATCTTGAGTTCCTCTATTCTTTTCTTTCTCTCTAATTGTTTTTAGGGTTAGGAGGGGTGTGATGAAGGCTAAGGAGGTGACATAATGTATTTATAGTGGAGGAAGGACCGGCTTTTCGCGAACTGAAAGTTTCGGATATTTTTACGCTAACCTTCCGGAAAGTTTTATAGACATTCCGGAAGGTTTTGCGTTCTGGAAGTATCAACTTTCAGGAAAGTTTTGCCTGCTGAAACTTCCAGTGCATTTTTGACCTATTTATAGGTCGAATTGAAAAATTTTCATGAAATACACTTTTGTAGCCCTAGATGTGTAATATCTAATGTCCAAATTTCAGAACCATTGGAGTTGGGAATAAAAAGTTATGAATAAAATACTAGGAAGTGTCTAAACTGCTTTTTACCCAAATTCACTGTAAAGTGCACTTTAACTTCGGAATACTTTCTAACTTCTAATATACGTCATATTACCTCTCCCAATGTGTTTCGATCCTCCAGATTCAATGGAAGCATTATTTTTACTTAAATTCATTTAGAAACTTACCTAGTCACCCTTTCCAAGTTTAAATGTCTTCGAAACTTAAACTTCTCAAATCCATTGGTCTACCTAGTATTTATTCCTACTATTACAATCTATTTAGTTTATTCTTACATTATTACTTATATTAGAATTACTAGAAAATTATATTACTATATTAATATAAACATGTGGGGGTTTACATAATACCCCCTATGTGTACACATATATAGCAATGGTAATTGTCTAGGCTATAGAATGTACTACAAGACATCCCTGGAAGTTTGCAAAATTATGACGAAAACTATTAATGGGTTGTAGTGGGCAATGCTATGCTTACCAAAATTTTTACATAAAAATAATTTTACCAAATAAGTTGGCAACTCCATATCCAATCAAAAATATTTTACTCAGCATTTTGTGGGTCCAAGAGTGATCTGGAGTTGCCAACCATTTGATAAAAACACTTTTTGGTAAAAAATTATGCATTAACAATTTATTTGCAAAAATATATTTTTTTTAATCTTATAATCATGAGAAATGTTCAAATTATGTAAATCAAAATTTTGATCAAATCAGAGGGTACTGCACATTGTGGGTTGTTAAACGACAAAAAAATTAGCACTCGTCAATTTTTGGTGCAAATTTTTATTTTGAAAAGGTCAATGATGAGTTCATGCTCGACGTATGGTTTCCTCGAATTATTAATCCTTGACTTGAACTTTCATACTCAATTGTCTTTCATATTTTAATTTGACCCATTCCAAAAATTTTATATTGGTTCAATTCTAAAAAAAGAGAGATAAAAAAGGACTTGGGCGTGGGCCACAAATATCGCATTCATTCTTTGTTGTACCCCACAAACGATTTTAATGGCTAGCTAAAAGAATGGGTAGTGCAAGATCCACTAGCTCGAAGTTTGCTACTTGTGGTGCAATTAGATGATTGACAGAACATGGGGAAGCCATGTAGCACCCATGTAATTTGGAACTTACGCCACTAAGTCCTCATGCCACTTGATTCTCTATTTAAAGAGGAAAATGTGCAGCATGGAAAAAAAAGGCAGAAGAGATTTGAAGCAGAGATTTTTAGACGGTTATCAAAGGAAGAGGAAAAAAACGGTGAGCGAAGCACAAAGAGGAATTTCGGAAGAGAGATGAGAAGGAAGAAAGGCCAAGAAAAAAAATCTGAACCTTTGCAACAGGTAAAAAAAATTGTTTACTCCTTTCCTTGTTGATTTAATCTTTTCAAACTTTGATAGTAGTAACTCGGTGAAAAAACAAAGCAATCCGAAGCTATTTCGGCGATACTGATCATTAGAAAATACAGATTATCGGAGTTCCTTCAGTGCATTGTGGTGCAACTACCCCAAGAGTTTCACATGCTTTTAGAAATCATCAAGAGCTTCACCATCTTCTCATACCATTCATATTTCTCATATCCTTGGCAAACACCACTAGATTCACAAAAATCCAACCGAATCGCCACAATTACAGCCCAAATTCAGCCCGTGTCAAATGAGTTTTGTAGCCATATGGCAACAAATCGAAGCTTCAAATCAGCCGGGAGCCAATGTCAATAGCCTTAAACTCTTTAAAATTCAATCTATTTCGACAATCTCGAACCCACTTCAAAAGTCACAAATTTTTGAGTTTCTAACTCTTTAAGTTTGCTGCACAAGAAAAAATATTTCATGAGTTTTAAACTAGTCTTAATGCCATCAAGAGTCTTTGACTCTTTCATCAGGCTACGGAGTCTTCGACTCTTCGAAAAAAAATATTAGAGTGAATGCACTTTTATGTGAAGTTTCTAACTCCAAAAAGAGTTTGCTGCAAAAATGGATTAGTAGAATTTTTAATTCCCACAACACCAACGAAATCCCAGATTTCTTCTTGTCCAATGCTAAGAGTTTTGCACTCTTTAAAAATTCAGCAGCTAAGAGTCTTGGACCCTTCCAAAACCATGGTTCCACCGCACAAAGCACTACTTGCACAAGAAAATCTACAAAGAATGTCACCCCACTTCACTTGTTATAATTTTTTTTAAAGTCATAAATCAATGGAGTTTCTAACTCCTAAGGAATTCTGGAGCCTTTGCCTCCACAAATGTTTGGGATCTTCCAAAAGCAAATGGAAATCACAACAAAGAGTCTTTGACTCCTCTAGGCCCAAACTATCAATTATTTGCAAAAAGAGTTTTAACTCTTTAAATTCGAGTCGGAGTCTTCGACTCCTTTATAGATGCAATAGTCCAGAGAGAGTTTTCAAACTCTTTTTTAAATATATATGGAGTCTTTAGCTCCTTCACATGCGCCTTAAAGAAAGAAACGAGTTAAAAAGAAAAACTTCAGAAAAATAATTACGGCAATTCAAAACCGATGTGAGGCCAATTTAGGGCTTGGATTTTTTAGAGTTCCTTCCAAGCCATAATTTAAAAGAGTTTCTAATTCCCACCAAAGCGCACAAACAAGTTATAAATTAAGGGAGTTCTTAACTCCTACCGATTAAGATGTAAATCAAAGGAGTTTTTTTTTTCACTCTTCCAGTAGAGCACAATGACCTAAAATCTTGTGTTCTTTTAAAAGAGCATGAAAATGAAATAGGGAATCCTCAACTCTTTTCGGCCAATGAAACAATAATTTAACCATTCAAATCACTGTTTTTTGAGTTTTAAACTCCTACATATTACATAGTGCAAAAACAATTGAATTAAAGAGTTTCTAACTCTTTAAACGTTTTCGGAGTTTAAAACTCCTCAATGACTTTTATGATAAGAGTCTTGGAATTTTAACAAATTTTTGAGTTTCTAACTCACAAAAGTAACTAATTTTATATGGAATTTAATTCCATCAAGTCACAACCTATTGGAATCCTAAAATTCACGTAAGTCGGAGTTGTTTTAAATATAACTCAAGTCCATACCAAAGAATAATGGGTCATTTACCCATTTTAGCTCAACTCAATTCAAATAAAATTCCAAATTAAATAAGTCATTCACACATTAAAACCCCACTCAAATCCAAATTCATTTTTTGAACTACATCAGACTTGATTCCATTTTTTGGCTGTGTAGATAGTCCGACATTTACACTGGGCACAGTAGCAATTCCAAATCAACTCCAATTAAATTTCTAAAGCTTCATGAATTACAACAGACTTGATTCCCTTTCGGATACATAGGAAGTCTAGCTAAACTAGACGCAATCACAAGTTCAAATGAACTTCAAATAAATTCTAATTTCTTTTTTAACTATGTCCAACTTGATTCCATTTTTAAATACATAGACAGTCCAGCATTTACCCTAGGCACAGTCGCATTCCTAAATAAATTCCTTGCAAGAACTACGGCTGACTTGATTCCTTTTCGGATACGTACGAGTCTAGTTAAATTAGGCGCTGTCACAAGTTCAAATCAACTTCAAATAAATTCCAATTTCTTTTCAAACTTCATCCGACTTGATTCCATTTTTGGATAAATAAGCAATCTAGCATCTACCATGAGTACAATCGCTTTTCTAAATAAATTCTTTTCAAGAACTATGGATGAATTGATTCCCTTTGGGATACATAGGCAGTCTAGTTAAACTAGGCATGATCACAAATTACAAAATTTTTCTTGTAAACAAAATGGGTCTTACACCCATATCAAATCAAATCGAATGATCATTTATCCATTTCACACATTATATATATTTATCCATTCAAGATGAATGAGTTGTTTACCCCTTAATCTTATAAAAAAAATATTAATTTAATCTCCTTGAACTACGAATCGGTTTGATCCCAAAAACAGGTACGTAGAGCAACCTAGGCAACTAACCTATATCTAGCCGCCATTACAAATAAAATACCCTTGTGGGGTAAATAGTAATGCATGGTAATTTCTCGTTGGAATCAAAGGGTGTTATCTTAAGGGATTATAATTAACAAATATATGCTATCCGGAATGGGTCTAACCTACATTCATTAAAACTCGTATAATTCATCCACATATGAGTGAAGTCGTATTCAACAAAATATCCAAATTTTTGTCCAACAAAAGTCACACTTGAAGGCCACATTTATTTTCTTTAAAGAATATTAAAGATCCAATTTACTGATTGAAAGTGCTATTGTAATCCAGGTTGCACATATACTTTTGGGTATAAATCTATCACTAAGTTTTTCAACACCATCAAGTTGTTGATTCTGATCAATAACAAGTTCAAGTTAGAATCAGAATTTTGTTTGTGATAAATAACATTATTACTATTGAAGGGAAAAATAATATTGAATTATTTAATAGGATGTTGTCTGCATTTTTGCAATGGACTTCCCATTGTAGAAATAATTTCTTAGAAAAGTGGTATCCTTGCAAATTTTTTCTGAAGCAATTGAAACAAATTTTGATTTCATTTTGCAAAATAAGTTATACCCCCTCATTTGATTTGATCTTATCTTTAATTTTTAATTAGTTTACACATGTACTTATGTTTGAATTATAGCAGGAACTTGGTCTTTTGGAAAATTACTTGAAAAAAAAAGAAAATTAATTTTTGAAAGCATAATACAGTTTTTTAATAAAAAATTAAAAAAGATAGTTTTATTTTAAAAAAATGTAAAAAGTAACCGTTAGAGTATTTTAAAATTTTTATGTGGGCACTCAATCCTACGTAGACTAATTTTTAAAAGTACTTGAGTGTATATATATATATGTGCGCTAGTATTATCTAGCCTTTGAGTTAAAGTGAAACCTTAGAACTCTTACATGCACATGGGTGGGATAAGCGAAGGAGATACACACCCGGGAAGCGGGCCCCTCTGGCTCACCTACATTAAATAAAATATTAATTGGTATTTGATGGTGTATAAAACGTGGCTGAGCAGATTATGTGCGTTATGGGGTTTAATCTGAGTTACAAGGCTCTTTGGAATGATGTGATGATTCTGGGATGGGGATGGATTACACAAAAGAGTTATAGTGGTTCACTAACTAGGAAGTTCGGTTAGTCCACTCTTTAATGGAGTCTCTTGCTCCTGGGATCTTTATTGATGGTTTTTAGAGGATTACATAGTAGTCTTGATACAACTTGGGTTAATTTTTTTGTAGTGAGGACATTATACAACATTTAAAGCCTAATTCCTAATTATATGGGGTCTGTGGCGAGATCTTCACTTTCCTTCCATAATATCTCACTGAATTTTAGGAGACGATTTGGGCATTTGAGGTTCTTGCACCTAGACTAGCGTTTGCTACTGTTGAGGGAGCCTTTTTTGATTGTCATTTGTCTTCTACTTACCTCCATCGGGGGCAAGTCGAGGGAGCCCCAAGTCTAGACCTCTAAGCTCAGGCTCTCTTGGATGAATTCCCTTTCTGACCTCAGTTTCTGAGCTCACACTAGGGATTTTTCCCAGGTATCATTAGTTGTCCCCCAATCCCTGGATAAAGTTAAGCCTTTGTATGACGACCTCGATCTGCGCATGAAGAGTCCTTTCTGACAGTTTTGTGCAATCATTTCTTCCGTGTTTCTCATGCACATCCTGTACTTTGAAGACCCACATACACAAAACTTTAAATGCTCCTGTGGCAATAGAAACCGCCTCATTTCTCCGTTTGTCTTCTTTCTCTAGGCTTTGCCCCCTTTAGTCCCTTTAGATTCTAGTTTTCTCAGTCTATTAGAGATCCTAGGGTTTTGCTAGAGTACTAATCTTCCTCAATTCGACTTCGAAGTTCCTACAAAGCTTGCTTTCTGACCTTGCTTTGGGCTTTGGTTTGTCACTTTGCTCTCGATTAGGTACGCTCTTTGGCTCTTGTTCATTTCTTTGCTCTAGATCCCTCGAATTCAAGGTGGTGGTTGTACTTTTGGACCTTTCATTTTTTCTATTTTAGGAATCGAGGTTGTTCCTTGTCTTAGCTTCCCCTTGTTCTGGATCCTTACTCTACTGCTAGAGTCCTACTCGTTGGTCACTACTGTCTTGATCCCTTGACTCTTAGGGACTGTTTTGCTAATGTTCTCCCTCTTTATAGCTCTTTTAGAATTCTTTTCTCCTTTCTAGTTATGTCTGCCCCTTTCGAAGCTATAGCCTCATCTATTTCCCTCATGGGTAATAGGCCTGCTGAAGAAGACGTCGATTTGGGAGAAGTAGGTAAGGAGATAGATAACTTTTCTAGTGTTGATTCTGTTGATTTTGAGGAAAACGCTGAGGGTCCTTCCTTGTCATCTTCCCTTATGCCCAAAAAATCCAATAAAGGTAAAGCCAAAGTGAGTGGTGTTGAAATTTTTGGTAGCGTTGAAGGTGCAGAGGCTATCAACAGTGCTTCAGACCTCGTAGGTTCCAGTAAGGTCACACTTCCTTACATGAGGGTCTTATCTACTCATTTTGGTTTTCTTGGGGATTTGAAGTATTGGTGCCCAAACAAGGACAGTCAGTATGACTACCCCATTCTTAAGAAAATCTGCTTCTTCATGGCTACTCTTGAGAACGGCCTTCGTTTTCCAATGCACCATTTCCTTAAAAGCATCCTACAATATTTTAACGTTTGTTCTGCTCAACTTTGTCCTAATTTTTGGGGTGTTTTGATGGGTCTCCTTGTTTTCTTCAAGAAACATGATCTTGGGATTCCTACCATGTCTTTGCTCATTAACTTCTTCAATATCAAGTATATCCCTTTTGATGGCTTTTTTTACATTTCCAAATGGGTAAAAACTTGAGCTATCATTACCGATCTCCTAAGCTCCCACAAGGGTTGGAAGAAACTCTTTTTCTTTGCATGGGACAGAGAATGGGAATATAATCCCGAAGATGTAACGAACACCCTTCTAGTGCCTCAGGCCTAGTCTGCCCCTGACAACCTGGGTAAGTCCTTGCTTAAGTAAGCTTGAAACAGACTTGCTGACTTGTTCTGCTTATTTTGGTTTATTCTTTAGGTATTCAACTTGAGCTTAGCATTGAGGATAAGTGAGTTTTGTTGAGCTTAGAGGATTGTGATCCAGAGAAATATTCTAAGCTCATCAAGCCCCAAGTGCTCACTAAACTCAGGTTTAGTCCTCCAGGAGTGAGGGTTGAGACTATTGTCCCATTTTTGTGGTTGGAGCAGAGGAGGTGGCAGGTAACATTGTGGCTTGAGACTCTTGTCCCCACTTCTGTGGCTTAAGGCTCTTGTCCCCATTACTCCTTATTTCTTCCTTTCTGACTTATTTGTTTTAAGTTTTAAGGTTCTTCCTCAATGGAACCTACTTCTAAATATCTCAAGGCAAAGGTTGCCTTGTTAAAGAAAACTCGGAGTCGGGGTAAGCGCAAGGTAGCGGTCAGCTGAGGGAGTTGTTCAGTCCCCTCAGCCAAGGTGCGAGGTTAGAGGTGCCTCCCTCTTGGTCCCAAATAGCTCTCATTCCCCCACCGAACTCGCCTAAGATTATACAAGCCTCCTTTTCTTAAGGGATTATGTCCGTCCCTCTAGAGGGAATCCTGATCAAAGGGCAGTTCTGACCTCTTGCTTCAACTTTAATATTGTAACTCAAGCGCAGATTAAGCAGAGTAATATATTCTCGGAAGTCCGAGGTCGATCCCACGAGGAATTGTAACAAGAAAACAATCACACGAAAACTAAAAATACTTTAAAAGGAAAAGAGTTTGTTTGAAGAGTTGTTGGATGACAAAGATTGGTTTTGATAAATAAAACAAAAATAAAAATACTAGAGCATTAAGTACTCCCTCTTAACTTCATACAGTAATAATTAAAGACCAAAAGCTTAATTCGATACAGGAATTAGATGTCAGTTAACTCTAGTACAAATCAAGTACTAAATCCAACAGTTATAATCAAAAGACTACCAGGAACCTAAATAATCATTCAATCATATTATTTTATGAATTCATGCTAATACTTCAAGCGTGGAATAACCAGTAATTTACTTGCAGGGAAACTAAAGCAATCGATGTACATGGCACAATAACTCAGAAGTTTTTACAGAGTAAACAGCTTTACTAACATATTAGAAATTAAATTAATACAAGATCATAAGTCATTAAGTACAAAGTCAATAATAATACCGTACTCTGTTGAGAGATTTTCCCTAGCCCTACCTTAGCCTTCTAGCCCGACATGACGAACTAAAATCAAAATAAAAAGATGGAAAAAGAATTCTCATCGAAGATGAGAATCTCTATTTATAATAAAATAAATCTTAAGTATAGGTAGGAGATCTAAGGTTGGCTTGGAAGAAATTCCTTTGCCAAATAGAAGTCTTGTAAGGTCAAATCATGTGCATTAAATCTTTGCCTCGCGGGTACAAAATTTGTCCAGAATTCGACCTGAAATTTCTCATATTTAGAGGCTAAATCACGAAATTTTTGTGAGATAGACTTTTGTAGCCCTTGGAGTCTTCTTTCCAACCCCACAAAAATGAGTCAATCGGATATCGGAGTCAAAAGTTATGACCAAAATACTGAAAATGTGTTAAATCCTTATATTCTAGAATACTTTCTAAATCCAACTTTAAATGGATTTTCTTCAAACTTGGACTCTTATAAGGATTGAATTACTGATTTATCTTCAAGTCTTCCTATCTTCCTCGTGATTCTTCAATCCTTATCAATTATGATTCTTCTTCTAGTGATTGTTTCACTTGCATTATTCCTTATTATTTTAAATCAACCAATTTACATGCCAAATAAATCAAACAGCTAGAAAAAGTATTAAACTAGAAAATCAAGGAATTTAACTCATTTAATCACAAATAATATGCAATTAACCAATCATTACATATAATAAAATAGCAATTTTGATGGTTAATCACCTCTCATTCCTCAGCTGAGGTCGAGGGAGCCTTGGAGGTCAATGCAAATATTCTTCCTGGGTCTATCTCCCCCAGGTCAGCTGAGAAGTCCCCTCGGCTATTCCTGAAGGGTTCCAAGGTTGAGAAAGGCAAGGGCTCCCTTATCCATAACGTGGAACGTGTTTTGAATGCTGTTACTTCCATAATCCATGAATCTAACATTCAAAAGGTTGCTAGTATGCCCCTCAGAACCTCCATTTCCATGGCCTTGTATGGGGCTACTTCAGTAAGTTTCTTTTCTTTCAGGTTCCATCTTTGTCTTGCATTGTCAGTTTATTTTAACTTTTATCCTAGGGTTATGTCTATTCCCAGTTGGCCATGCACGTGAGTGGTTTGCTAAGTCGAATTAGAGTTTTGGAAAACTCTGGCAAGGTGTCAAAGGCATTCAAGCTCAAGGTTGTCAAGCTAACCTTTGACAATAACGATCTTAAAGCTTAGGTTCAACACTTTCAAACTCATGTGAAGAAGCAAACTTCTACCATTAAGGGTTTGGAAGCTGTGAAAGAAAAATTCGGAGATAGGACGAGGAATACAGAGGAGGAGCTTAGGATGACCAAAGAGGAGCATAGGCTAAAAACTACTGACTGGACTAAGGCTAGCAAGGAGGCCTCCGAGGCTTTGGACTCTTACACGGGGACGAAGATGGAATATGATGTGCTTGCTGAGGCAAATGATGCCCTTCAGGGTGAACTTGAGGTGCAGAGAGCTGTCCTTAAGTAAAAATATGCTCTGGTTGCAAAGTTGGCATATGATGTCACTACCAAATAGGCCACCAGATGACTTACTTTCCAAGGTCGGGCTGCACAAACATACCCAGACTTAGATTTTGACTTTGAAACCCCATCCGGGGAGGAGGAGGAGAAGGTGCCTAACGTTGAGGAAGAGTCTAGGGCTTTAGCCCTATCTTCTTCTAAGCTTGCTCCTGAAGGCGTTGAGGTACCTACCCCTACTACCAAGGTCCTGGCCCAAGAGGTTTCTTCTGCTCCAGCTATTTCTGCAGCTTTTGATTCTGCCCTAACTTTTGTTTTTGTGACTGTTGATCTGCCTTTTGTTCTTTCTGATGCCTCTGCTAGTGTTGCTCTTTCTGCCAAATTTACGGATCAGGCCCTTATGTTGACTTTGCCCCCAGCTAGAGTTGAGGTCCCTAGTCCTGCTCTACTTGAGGTCCATTTTCTTATACCTGCTATTGAACGTTCAGAAACTTTTACTGTTGAATTGCTAGACACTTCTATTGCAGAGACATAGGATTTTTTTTATACCTTGCACTCTACTTCTTTCGGGAAATGTAAATCTTGGTTTTTGCTTTTTGAATTGATGTGCTTCTGATTGTTGTGTTGTTGTTCTCTATTGTGTTTTCTCTATTCCCTTTATCCCCTTACGTCGAGGTGGACTGAGTTCTTCTTGAAGTAGATTTGCTGACTTTGGATAAGTTGGATAAATGAAGAGCTAAAAAACTATTGAGGCCTTAGCCGAGAAGCCTCGGAAGGCTCATTCTTATGAACTGAGAAACTTGTAAGTTGGTGAGCTCTGCTTTGTTGGGCTAAAAAGTTCTTCGCTTGTGCCAAATTGTATCACTGGTGTTTGAGTTCTTCTTTAACTTGACTGAGCTTGTAGAGCTGACCTGTTATTTAGGCATGAAACATTGGTTCGTTGTGCGAGCCCACCTACTTTCTAAAAACGCATCCACTGCCATAATTTTGAAAGTTTAAGGAACCGCTTTTTCGCCTTCATGCATATCTTGAAGCTTCAATAAAACTTCAGACTTCCTGTTGCTTACGAATCTTGGAGTTTCTTCATGTTGGCAATTCTTGCCTACAAATCTTGAGTTTTCTTCTTGCCAGTAATTCTTGTGTTCTCTATTTTTTTCTTGGTTTCTGATGGCATTCCCTCTCTCTTCTTTGTTCAAGCAACGAGCATTTACTGGAATTGACATGAGGTGGCATTCCAACTACTTGGTTCCTTTATTGTTTAATTCTTCAGAGTTAGAAGAAATCAGGGGGCGATAACTTCTTCCTGAAGACTTGCTCTTGCGAGTTCTGACTTCTGATGAACCCTGCAACTTCCTACCTCAAGAAGAGATTTGCTTTTTTGAAGGTGCCTTTGAGATGGGTCTTCATCTGCCCATCCACCCTTCCATTGGGTGGATTCTTGCCTTTTATAGGTTGTGCCCTTCTCGTCTTTCTCCTGAGGGATGGGGGCTATGATCAGCTTTTTTATTTTTTGGAGTCTTAAAGGCAACAGTTAATTCCCTACTGTTGCCAAGTTCCTCTACTTATATGAGCTTGATGATGATAAGCTTCCTTGCTTTAGCTACTTCAGGTGGAGGCGCTTCTTCGAGCCCCCGTTGACCCTCGATATTCCTTCCTCTCCCGAAGGAATAGAGATTCTTGGAGGTCTACTGAGTAGTGTTACGTGCACTCTAGATTTTCTCGCTCTTGGGAGCATTTTTCTTACAAAGGTAGAGGTTAAGAAATCTACTCTACTATATTTATGATGATTGGCTCTTATCATGCTTCTCCTATACATGTGTTCCCAACTTGACTTCGACAGAGCTATGGATGGTTAACTAGGTGGCCAATGTTGAGCCTATTACTTTTTCAGAGCTCGTTACTCCACTGAATCTCTTTTTATTCGGCGCTACAATTGCTCTTTTAGAATTTGTCTCCTTCCCCCTTTCTCCTGATTCCTCCCATATTGAGACAGATGAGGATGAGGACGTTGTTACGTCTTCAAGAAAGCGCAGGAGGAGTGGTTCCTCTTCTTAGTCGTCAGGTTCCCCCTTTATTGACATTTTATTTTCTATTATCGAGTTGAAGCTTTCTAAGTTGCTCACAGAGTTGGAGAAGGAACGCAGTGATCTAAAGGAAGAGAACGCATGTCTGCAGGCTATGAATGCTTCCTTAGAAAAGGAGATTGTTGAGCTAAAGAGGAGACTTAGGGCAGATTAGGACTTTTCCTTTTTTTTTTTCTTGTATCCCCATATTTTTATGAATAAGAAATATTTTCCTACTTTGCTTATTTCCTTGCAATTTTCTTCTATTGGTTGTTTTTTTTACTAACTTATAAGTTGTAGAGTTCAACGTTGGTTTATGAGCTAAAGAGCTCATCTTTTGTTTATTTATGAGTTGTAAAGCTCATTGTTTATTTATGAGCTGAAGAGTTCATCATTTGTTTATGAGCTGAAGAGCTCATCGTTTATGTATGAGCTGAAGAGCTCATCGTTTGTCTATGATCTGAAGAGCTCATCATTGATTTATGAACTGAAGAATTCATCATTAGCTTCAAGCTACTGATGGAGTCTTGTTGGGCTAAACTGAAACTTGCTATTTTATTGAAGATAACCTTCTTACAAAAATCTAATGGAAAAACCTTTTTGAATGTTTTGCATTCCAAGAGTGAGGTAGGATTTTTGCTTCTTCCGTTTGCAAATCGTAGTTTCCAAGTTTGATTACCCTGGAGATGATGTAAGGATTTTCCTAGTTGGGGCCTAACTTTCCATGATTGCGGTATTTTCTTCCAAGAAGGAGTTTTCTAAGTACTAGATCTCCAACTTTTAAACTTCTGTGTCTGACCCTCTTGTCGTATTGTCTTTCTGTCTTCCCCCGATAATTCTTGAAGCAGTGCAAAGCTCTATCTCTCTTTTTATCCAAGAGGTCGAGATTCAGTAGAAGAGATTCATCATTATGCTTGGGCTTTTAGAACTCAGCCCTGAGGAATGGGATACCAACCTTTACAGGTGCCACTGCTTTTGTTCCAAATGCTAAAACGAATGGTGTTTTTAAGTTGCTGACCTGGCAGTTGTTCTGTAAGCCCACAATACTTTGGGGATGTGTTCTACCCATTTCCCTATCAGAGCTTCTAGCTTGGTTTTTAGGGATGCCTTTATGGTTTTGATGGTCACCTTTACTTGTACGTTGGATTGTGGATGAGCTGGAGCTGAAAAGTAATTCTTTATTCCTAGCTCGACGTAGAACTTTTTGAACTTGGGGTTGTCAAATTACTTCCCATTGTCGAAGATGATTGCTCTGGGTATGCTAAACCTGCATATTACAAACTTCCATGTAAAGTTTTGAACCTTCTACTCTATCATAGTTGCTAAGGGCTCTACCTCTGTCCATTTGGTGAAGTAATCTATCCCGATAATGGCGAACTTGCATTGTCCAATACTAGTGAGAAAGGGCCCAAGTATGTCTATACCCCATTACTGGAATGGCCAAGGGCTTACCATTGAGGTTAGGAGCTTTGGTGGACAATGAGGGACGTTGGCGTGTACCTGGTAGACCTTACATCTTTTGACCTTGAATATAGTGGGCTAGTAGTACCCTTGTCTTAGTGACTTTCCTGCCAGAGCCCGAGCTCCATTACGGTTGCCACAAACCCCCTCTTGAATTTCCTTGAGTATACAATTAGCGTCTTCGTTTCTCACACATTTAAGGAGAGGTGCTAAAAAACCTCACTTATACAAGTTTTCTTGCACAATTGTGAACATGGATGACTTGAATCTTAGCTTCGAGGCCTCTTTGGGATCTTCTGGCAAGGTTCCATTCTGAAGATACTCTATGATCGATTCCATCCAGCTCAGCGAGGTCAATACAGGGAGCACCTCGCCGTCTTCGTGGCTTACAGATGACTCAACTAGGTGTTCATCTGGGATTAATTTATCTTGGTTTTCCTAGGAAGCCGTAGCAAGCCATGCCAAAGTGTCTGCTCGTAAATTCTCTGGGGACATGCTTGATTTTGACTTGCACGAATTTTTTTATCAATTCCTACACCTTCTTGAGGGAGAGGATCATTCTTTGTCTCTTAGCCTCATAAGTTTTTTTTTTTATTTGTTTCACCACGAGCTGGGAGTTGCTGTAAATTTTGAGTTGTTCTGCCTCCATCGAGTGAGCCAAATTGAGTCCAGCGATGGTAGATTCATATTCTGTTTCATTGTTTGAAGCCTTTAAATCTGAATCTAAGAACATACTCGATGTCTATTCCATTTGGGGAGGTCATCATTAACCCTACGCCGCTTCCTTAAACGTTGGCAGCTCCATCTACTAAAAGATTCTAAGTGGGGAGGTTAGGTACTAGCTAGGTTGCTTCCATAGGTGTCTCTGTGGTCGTAGTGAACTTTATGATGAAATCTATCAGAACCTACCCTTTGATTGTTACTCTGGATTTGTACCTAATATCGAAGTCACTGAGCTCTATGGCACATTTGACCAACCTCATTAAAGACTCATGTTTACGCAATACCTACTTCATTTTTTTTGGGGGGGGGGGAAGGGGAAGGGGAGGGCGAGGGCGAGGGGAAACTTGAACCCTTTACCTCAAGAAGGCAGAGTCTTCATAAGGTTAAGAGTACCATTAAACCAAAGGCCCGTTGATGCAATACCTGCTTCATTGGCTGGTATGTTAGGACCTCAATGGTATGAGCATAAAAGTACGATCTTAGCCTTCTTGTAGTTGTAACCAGAGCTAAGACCAGTTTCTTCATATTTAAATATCTCTCCTCTGTTCCCCTCAAAGCTCTACTATAGTAGTAAACTAGTTGCTGAGCTCTGTCTCGCTCTCTTACCAGTGTTGCTCTGGTTGATAAATCCGAAATGGCGAGCTATGGGTGAGCACTTCCCCTCCCAAAGGACTCACCAAAAATATGGTTGAACTTAGATAATTTTTAAGGACTTTGAATGCTTCTTCACATCGGGTGTCCCACTGGAATGCCTTTTTTAAGATTTAGAAGAAAGGCTGACACTTGTCCCTGAATCTAGACACAAAGCGATTCAGAGTTATGATTATTTTTGTAAGACGTTGAACTTCTCTGGTGTTGGAGGGAGGTTGCATGTCTATTATTGTCTTGGCTCTCTCTGGGTTAGCCATGATTCCTTTGTTATTGACTATAAAACCCAAGAATTTTCCTGCAAAGACTCCAAAGGCACACTTGGTGTGGTTAAGCTTCATTTGGTATTCCTTAAGGATTTGGAACGATTCTTCAAGGTGTTCGAAGTGGATCTCAGCTTTTAGTGACTTTACCAGCATATCACCAATATACATCTCCGTAGATGTGCCGATTTGATTTTGAAACATTTGGTTTACCAGACGCTAGTAAGTGGTTCCATCTTTCTTCAGTCTTAAGGGCATGATGTGGTAGCAATATGTCCCTTGCTCTGTGACAAATGAGGTATTTTCTTGGTCACTGGGGTCCATTCTAATTTGGTTACACCGAGAGAAAGCGTCCATAAAGTTGAGAAACTCGTGTCCAGTTATGGCATCTACAATCAGGTCAATCTATGGTAAAGGGAAACTATCTTTTGGACAAGTTCTGTTGAGGTCGGTAAAGTTGATGCAGAGATGCCACTTGTCGTCAGTCTTTTTGACTAGGACCACATTTGCAAGCCTAGTCAGGTAATCCACCTTGTTAATAGTTTTTCATAGAAAAGTTTGCTAACTTCCTCATTGATTGCCTTTTGGTGCTTTGGGACAAAACTTCTTCATTTATGTTTGATGGGTTTACAAGCTGGGTTCACACTGAGCTTGTGTGAGATGACTGAGGGGTCAATTCCTTTCATATCTTCTTGTTTCAAAGCAAACACTTCTATATTCCTTCTAAGGAATTAGATCATGAGGTCTTTAATTTCCCTGGCTTTTCATCAAGCTGAATAGGCTCTAGCTCTTCTGATGGCATTGGTCTAGTCTCCAGTTCATCTCTTATATCAAGCTCGTCCAACTGGATGGTTTCGACCTCTTTCTTTTTCATCGATCCCATGTAGCACTCCCGTACTACACGCTAGTCTCCTCGGACCACTCCAATTCCATTTTTTGTTGGGAATTTCATGACGAGGTGGCAAGTAGAGGGAATGGCCCTCATGGCATTGAGCGAAGGCCTTCCCAGCAGGATGTTGTATGCTAAGGGTGCATCCACTACTAGGAACCTTACAGTGGTGGTGGTCTGGCAGGGAGGATCTCCCATAGTGAGCACAAGTTAGATTGATCCAAAGGGTAGCACTCTCTCTCCTGAGAATCCTAATAGATGAGCGCTCACTGGTTCGAATTTATCTCTGCTTATATCCATCTTGTTGAAAGCAGGCGCAAAGATGATGTCAGTAGAACTCCCATTGTCAATCAAGACTCAATGGACAATTTTATTGGCGACGATGGCCCTTATTACTAGGGTTCATCATGGGGATGTTAGTATCCCTCCAAATCTAAGTTTGAGAAAGTAACGTCTGTGTTTAGGCGAGGTGGTTTGGACATGGTATGTACTTCCACTATCGTATCAACTCTGATTCTACGTAGATGAGCCTTCCTGACTAAGCTAGACTGTCCTCCTCCAGCTAATTCTCTAGATATTACCCTAATCTCCCCTAGAGCTTGTTAATGTTGTGCAGGGGCTTGTTGATGTAGTACTGGAGGTGGTAGAGCTCGATTCCGATTACCATCTGCTACAAAGCGGTGCGCCTATCTTCATTAAATTAGGAACTCGATCTCCTTTTTCAACTGGATACAATCATCAGTGAGGTGGCCGTGATCTCTGTGTTATTCGCACTACTTTGTTGCATCTCTTTTTGTTGGGCCCGCCTTCATTCGAGGTGGCCACCTTAGGAATTTCTCATTTTGTACTTCATAAAAGAACTGGGATATTATATATGTGAGAGGAATGAGCTGCCGACGTGCGTACCTCAGCTTTAATTCTAGTTGTAGATGACCTAGGCGATCCTTGACATTTTCCCTTCTTTTGGGGTAACAGTCTCTGTCTCTTCTTGGAGACCTGTCACTGTCTTTTTCCTTTTTGGGACTTTGGTCCCTTTTTTTCTTCCTTCCCTTTTTCCTTCTGTATAGATGAGCTCCTTACTTTAGAAATGAGAGCCTCTTCGCCATTAATATACTTTTCTGCCTTGGCCAACACCTCCCCCATGCTGGCTTGCGAGTTATTTGATATGGAGAATATTAAGTCCATCGACTATACTACTAATCTAATGATGAAAGTAGTGATGGCAAACTTTTCATCTGGAACGTCTACTTTCAGTGATTCCGAGTTTAACCTCTAGATGTAAAACCATAGGTTCTCGTTGGGTCCTTGTCTTATATTCAGAAGATGATAGATTGGTTTTCGATAGGTACGCCTCCTATGAAGTGTGACACAAAGGATATGGACAGCTCTTTGAAGGAGAAGATAGACGTTGGGGTTAGCCTAGTGAACCAAGCTAAGGTTGAGCCCTTTAACGTGATGGCGAAGGCTTTTCATCGTACAGGGTCTTAGTATTCATGCAACCCCATCTGGTTATTGTACGTGTTGAGGTGATCCATGGGATCCTTCGTCCCAACGAAGGCCTCCATCTGAGGCATTCTGAAGTTTGGAGGAAGGGGGAAGTGTAGTACATTAACAGTGAAAGGGGACTCAGTGTGCTGCACCAGGGCGTCCATGGTTATGGGAGTCTTACCTTTCATAGCTTCCTTCATGTTGTTGAGTACCTGCTAGATGTCCTTGAAGTATTGTTCCTAATATTGTTCTCTTCTTTTCGGTGGGAAAGGGAGAAATTCATTTCTCTTAGTTCCTACATTCTGGTTGTACACTTCTGCATTATCTCCATTTCTGGGAGGGGGATGAGGAGCGTAACCTATGGCTTGGCTATTTTCACCTCCTTTATTAACCTCCCTCAGAGGATGAAGTAGACGCTAGTTGACTAGGCAAAGAGCCTTCAGTTCATTATTTGGAGGAGGATTCGCCATAGGAGGATTATTCTCAGTGGTGAGCAGGAAGTCTTGAAGGTTTTCTTATTGTATTCCACTAGTTGTTGCTAGTTTTGCATCCGCTTAGGATTCAACTGGTGTCTGCTCATATTACCGAAGGAAATCATTATTTTGTAACAGGAATATTCGTTCCCACAGACGGCATGAAACTGATGGTGTATAAAGCGTGGCTGAGTAGATTATGTGCGTTATGGGGTTTAATCTGAGCTGCAAGGCTCTTTGTAATGATGTGATCATTTTAGGATGGCGATGGATTACATAGAAAAGTTATAGTGGTTCACCAACTCGGGAGCTCAACTAGTCTACTCTTTAATGGAGTCTTTTGTTACTAGGATATTTATTGATGGTTTTTAGAGGATTGCACAGTATTCTTGATACAACTTGGGTTGTTTTTTTTCGTTCTGAGGACAATATACAATATTTATAGGTTAATTCCTAATTTTATGGGGTCTGTGGTGAGATCTGCGCCTACCTTCTGTAACATCTCACTTGATTTTAGGCGACGATTTGGGCATTTGAGGAACTTGCGCCTAGACTGGAGCTTGCTACTGTTGAGGGAGCCTTTTTCGGTTGTCAGCTGTCTTCTACTTACCTTCGTCAGGGGCAGGTGGAGGGAGCCCCAAGTCTGGACCTTTGAGCTCAGGCTCTCTTGGTTGAGCTTCCTTTCTGACCTAAGCGTCTGAGCTCACACTTGGGATTTTTTCCAAGTATCATCAGTATTAAACCCACTTTTTAATATTTTATTTAATTATTTTTCGTTAAAACTCCTATATTAAAAGTTCAGTTTCTAAATACCAAAAGTTTTAACGGTTAGTTTTTCAACGTCTATTTTTTATTAGTTATTATTTGATTAAATATGGGAGTAAATATGAAATATTAAATACCTATATTTTTCTGTATATATATTAACATATTTCAATATAAAAAAATATAGTCTAAATATCTTTTACAATCTCTCTACTACATAAGTTTCTGAGCAATATTCAAAAGTGTCGTATGAAACTTCAACTTCATTCATATGTGCAAATCTGAATGGAGTAATAGCTAATAGGCTGAGTTATTGTATCTTGAAAATAACACATTGTTACCTTCTACCTTGTGTTTCTTTCATAAAGAGGCACGAATCGTTTTAAGAGAGTAATCTAATTCATTCCTCACCTTACTATTCACTTTATCTTTCAAATCCCATTTTTTCTAACAGTAACAACCAAATATTATGTTTAAATTATTCACGCACAATATATGTGTGCATCAAGTAACAATTTTAAATTGATGTATATTTACAAAATTAAACTTCAACATACACATATATTTTGCTTTTCTTCACACCTGACGGGTGGAGCCGTTTCTTTTTACCACACCCCATACCGACGACATGGGCCAATAGTCTAGTCCAGGTGTTGAGACTTCTAGTCTTGGATGGGCTACATAGGTCGCCTGGAACAATGTTATATTTAAATGGGCTTATCTCCATCACCCAATTATAACTCATTTATTAAAGTGAAAATTGAAAGTAAGTCCCCCTACATGTACTTGTTTGGAGATAAATTCTATAATGAAACTTATAAGGGTTAAGTCCATGTTTAAAATTATATAAAATGACTTAAGTCCACTTTTTTTTTTATCTCAAAAATACCCTTCCTTGAAAGAAAGTTAAATTAATTTCTTATTTCAAAATTTATTATCTCTTGATTCAATGTCGATTAAAATATTCCAATAAAATCTTCATCATAAATTTAAAATTTAAATTCAAAGCTCTCTCTCTCTCTCTATATATATATACATATATATGTGCATATATGCACATATATTTATGTGTTATGTGAATATATATGCACATATATATATATGTGTATATATATATATCTATATATAAAATCTTCATATATATATATATATATATATATATATATGTGATATGTGAATATATATGCACATATATATATGTGTATATATATACCTAACCTATATATTCAAATTCATTTTACTATATTTTTATTATGTTATTATTTTAGTTCAGTATGTTACTGTTCATGTTATTATTATTTTGAGCATGTTACTATTATTATTTTGAATGTTACTATTTTTTATTTTTAATGTTACTCTCTCTCTCTCTCTCTATATATATATATATACATAACCTATATATGGATATTGATAGATAAGAAAGAGAGAGAAAATTTTAATGTTAGTTAAACTCTTAACCTATATATGGATGTAAATAGATATGAGAGATAAAAGATTTTAATGTTAGTTAAATTCCTAAGATTTATGAATTTTTATTTTTTAGGTTTATTTCACTTTTAAAGGGAAGGGATAATATGACAAAATTGACAAAAAATAGACTTCATAATAAATAAGTTTTTTTGACGGACTTAAGTCCAAACAAGTCCATATAGGGGACTGGTTTCCAAATTTTTCTTTATTAAATAGGTCTGACGAATTTTCCATTTACCATCCGAACCTAATAAAACTTTATCCAAACCCGCTTATTTTGATGTCGATTAATCGTATGGTATCAAATTTTGATAGGCCTATGGAACAATGTTCAATGGATTATGTAGTGTCTGACAACACTAACCTGCCACAAAGTATCCTTAAACCACAACTCTTTTGGACACAGTTTTTAAACCGGCCCAAACATCAACCAGGGATTAGGTCAACGGATCATTAGTTCAATTGCAGGTTAATCAATCAAACCAGTCTTTTAATTAAAAATAAAAAAATAGCAATAATAATAAATATGTTAAAAGTTTATAAGAGTTATAAAGATAACATATTTAATGTTATGATAGATGAAGAAAAATGACAAAAAATATCTCCAATTCATTAATTTGCTTACACAATTGATATAATTTGATGGAGCATAAAAAAGTCACTAATAACACAGAGGATTTGATATAAATAGTAACAATGTGATAACTCCCAAAAAAAAATTGAAAGAACAAAAAATAGCCCAAAAATATACTACAACCTCCTACAAATTTACTACTTAGTTAAATTTGTAGGAGAAGGTCGCTTGTCTTATAAGTACAGGCTGTACAGCAATAAATTCACGTACAAAATAGGGTTCTGGCTTCTGGGCCTGATGAGCCTAGTTCTGATTATTGTGGATGAGGGGGGTCTAAAGTGGGCCAATGGACCATTACTTAAAGTCTTTTTTTTTTCTTTTATGTAAGTAAAAAATTTAAAAGAAAAAATTAAAAGGAGGTACACAAAATTAGACTTAATTATATAAAAGTACACAATTTTTTTTAAATAATTAAGTCTTTAATTTTGATACTTATTTATATTTAAGTACACTATTTGAATTTTAATGATTTTTTTTTGTGATATTTTTGCCCTCTATTAATCCTTGTGTATTTAATGCACCATTTTTTTTTTGGAAAGATTATTATAAATAATGTGAATACAAAATATTATTCCTTATAATATAAAATGTGAATATGTCTACTAATATTTTAATAATTGTAATATGAATGACATATGTAATATCATTGTTATAAGGTGATATGGGCATATCTCAGTGCTGCAATTTATTTTCAATATCAGATAATTCTATTTTCTTCCATATTTTAACATAATCATCTTTATAATTTATATATATATATGT
>CM042198.1:7199444-7228135 GCA_023539305.1 Ilex asprella
TTATGTAGCTGATTCTAAATAACTGAGATAAAATTTTTGTTCAAAAAATGAACCCACTTTAGGAGAAAAATGTGCAACCACAACATTTCCTTTTCTTATTGATGGTTGTGTCTGTTATGTTTCAATTGACTTTGAAACTATGATTATGCTTAGTTCTTACATTTTAGTTTATACAGTTTTGCTATTTTGATATCTTAACGATAATGCTTGGAAATTATTTTATCGAATAAATTAAAAAGTTAAAAATTGTGAAAAATCAATTGCATAATCTATAAGATGGTCAATGAATGACTAATAACTTAATTGTATGTATAAAGATAGATATTTTTATAACATTAATAATAATGAAGTTATCATGAAATACTTTCAGATTATGAAAACTCATTCTCTCCCCCTGTATGTTTGCCGGTAAATTGATAAATATGTAATATATAAATGCCAGACAGCTACTCTTAAAAAGCACATGTCCTTTGTAACGAAATGGACAATATTCTAGGCTTGAAGAATTAAATATGAGCTTCCATTAAAGGAACATGTTGGTTGAGTTGAGTGTGTGGAAAAGGAGGGAAAAAAAAGGCAACACTCATTAACTGCCTAGGTAAAAGGTGCATGCATCAGATATTTAGGAGTAATGTTAGATAAATTTAAAAACTAGACTTAAAAAATTGACTTGATAATTCTAACCATTAAATAGGTAGTAGGTCTTAATAAATGTTGAGACCTACAGTGAAATCAATGGTTGTAATTATCAAGTCTAATTTTTAAGTCTATTTTTTAAGTCCATGTAGCATTGCTCGATATTTAGTTCTAATCCGTATTAAGCGTTTTTTGTTTCATCTATCCATGTCTCTCAATTCAATTACAGAAAGATCTCGGATTCTGTCTCGTCGGATTTATTATCAAAATTTGTTTAATTTATATAATATTTTATTTATTAGTTATTACTCATATCTGAAAACACTATACAATATAAAAACATGTTTAACTTAACAATATCATTGAACAATCATCTTTCGTATAAAAAACGAACAACGATCAAGTTTTCCACCAAAAAATCATAACTCCGATGAATACACATTAATTAATATGAAAAACGAACAATTTCCAAATCAGTTAGATTAAAGTAAATAACAAATGTTCTACTCGGTGAATAACCGCAAGGAAACCAACACTTGAGATCTCAACCGCCCAACACTTGAGATCAGTTATATTTTTTATATATATAATATTACAGTTAGAAAGTTGAATTATCAAAATGTTAATTTCTTTGCACAACCCCCAATATTAGACAACTTAATCAACACGCTTATTTTAATTTTAAATCGCATACTTAAAAAAATTAAAATATTTGCTTTATCTAAAATACAAGGATTGCAAGATCAGTTTAAATTTTAATATTATATAATATTATCAGACACAAGGTTATTTTTAGTACACATATATGATGAAATTGAGTTAAAACTCACATACAATTTGCTATAATCCAAGTCTTATTAAGTTTTTTTGGATTGAACCGAATCTTTAGATTGAATTACCAAGTTTCAAAACCGGAATCAGACGAATAGTAATATCAAATTGGAATATGTCAAAATATGATTAAAATGTATTTTTTTTCCGACATAATACAATCAATCATGGTGGGGGCAGATTAAGAAAAAAACAAACAAAAACAAAACCATTGTGGGGTGCCGGAACCAGAAAAGCCGGAGTGGTGTTGTCCACCATCCGTAGTATGCGCTATGGAATTCTCTTTTCAAGCCCAACAGCCAATGACGGATGACCAGCTCGCTGTTTCTTTAATGTCGCCTAGGAAATGAATCCTAAAATCGTATCATATCATGTCATTTTTATTTATGTTATTGTTGAGTTGTGTCATTTTCAATTTGTATCGGGTTTGTGCTAATGAATTTTTTTTCATACCATAGCAACTTCTATGATAATAAATTAAAAAATTTTAAATTATAAAATACATGTTTCTAGTTCATAGAATCAATTAATTGTGTTATTTATGTTTAACTTTAATTTGACTTATTTAATATTCATGTCAATTATTTGTATTATTTTTTAATTTCGTGTCGTGTGAAATTCGTATTTTATTCTTGCCAATATATAAAATTGATTGATACCCTTATCCTGAAGCCCTTGGCGCCCGTTGGCGCCATTCACCTCCTAAAGTGCCATAAATAAAAACATATATTTCAACATTGTTGTGTTTCTTTTGTATAAACTCTTATTTTTGTTTTTGAAATTTCATGAAGGGCAATACCTCTATTCCTTACAAATCTTATTGCAATATAACTTAAGTTCACTTCCATCCCTATTTTTATATATTTACTAGTTTTTAAAATTAATTCAATTTTTTGAACCAGAATTAAAATAGTAGATCTTTTAACCCCTTCTCACCGTGGAGGAATGTGTGAGTAAAGCAATACTCACTATGAGATTCATTAACAATATGGCCAAAAGCTACCGGGGTGTATACATGTTTTGCAGAGTAACATCAACAAGTGATCTTCGTGTTTTTGTTTAAAATGTCAAGGGACCACTGTGTCTGTTATCAAAACTCAAATGATTGTAATTTAGGGGTGCGATTTGGACCGGCTAACCTGAGTTCAACCCAAAAAAATAGGATTTGGGTTGGGATTTTAAAATTTTGGATTGTGTTTGAGTTGAAAAACTCTAACCTGAATTAAATTCTGGTAATACTCGAGTTGAGATCTCAGTTTATCATTGTCAACCTGAACCCGACAAATTAAAAAATAATTTGTGAGGGTCCATGTTTGACAGAGCACTTAGGGAAGTAGGACACTAAGAATCTCAGGAAGTTAGGAGACATGACATCATAAATTGTCAGTTAAAGATGGTTCAACGCATGTCTACGCATCTCGAGGAAAAATACATGATTACAGTCATGACCAGAAAAAGATGACTTCGAAGGTTGGAGGTCATCCCTAAATATAACAAAGGTCAAGCCACATAAAAATGATTCACAATCAAACACAACAAACTCTACACAGAGTCAACCTACCTAATACTTTCCTGTAATCCATCACTCTGGTAATCTTTTACTGCTTTCATTTAATGTTAAGTACAATACTTATTTCATCTTCCAAATTGTTGATTTGCATTCCAATTGTATAAATAAGTGCATTTGTTTTAGTAGAAGTAGATTTGCATTTGTAGGATTTTAGTTATTGCATGTGGGTACGTGATAACACGAATAGACTTACTAGACGTAACCTAGGACCACACATAATCATGGATGATGTAAATGTAAACGAGGGACAAAACCAAGGAAATAATCAAAATTTGAGACGAGATGGAAATATTCTCCCAATTATTCATCCTTCAGAACAATGAGGAAATATCTCCAACCTCCGAGAAATAATCCACCATCCTGCATACTTTTGCTTGTTCAAGTGCACGTATTTGCTATTAAACCGGGAATGCTCCAATTACTGCCTCAATTCCATGGGGTGGATAAGAAAAACAAAGAATTCGTGGAGATGTCTGGAATATTGCTTGATCAAAATGTGCGTGAGCAGATTGCTAAAATGAAGCTATTTCCATTTTCATTAAAGGATAAAGGTAAATATTGGCTCAATTCTTCAAAACCCTAATCAATTGGATCATGGTTTGACATGCAAAAGGAATTTTTAAAGAATTTTTTTTTAGTCCATAGAACTTGGAGATGACAAATTCAATTTTTTTTGAAAAGGTAAAACAAATAATGCTATGAGTGTTGGGAAAAATTCAAAGACCTTTTAAACTCCGTTCCACATCATGAATTTAAGTCTTGGTAATTGGTTAGTTTCTTCTACGGAGGAATTACCCTTGCACATTGCCAGTTCATTGACATGATGTGCAATGATGAATTTTTGAATAAAAATCTAGAAGAAGCCTTAAATTATTTGATAACTTAGCAGGAAATGCCTAGCATAAGGATATTTTTGATCCTGTTGAGAGATCAAGGTCGTTTACAACATCATAACCAACCAGTGGATGAAAATATGCGTTAAGAGATGATGATGAATTTTATGTCAAGATGGCAAAATTATCTCGTAAATTGGAAAGCTTAGAAATGCAAAAGGTAAATGAGGTGAATGTTATACCAAAGGTTGATGAACTGTGTTCTATTTGTGATATAATTGAGCATTCCACAAGGGATTGCTTGACTATTCCAACTTTTAAAGAAGTGTTCCACAAGCAAGTTAATGCTTTTAATCAATTGAAGCAGTCATTTTCTGCATATCCTAACATAGATAACCTTGGATGACAAAATCATCCTAATTTTAGTTGGAGAAATGAAAACACTACTGCACCTCATGCATCAATGACAATGCCCCTCCTATCCAATAAAACCAATTTTTTTTTTGGCCAGGGTCCGTCAACTGGTTATCATTATAACAATCATGGACCACGAGAGTTTTCGCAAAACCTACCTCAATAGGGATTCGGCCCTCAGGGTCAATCAAATGCATCTGCATGCCAACCCCTCTTAAGAGAAGTTTAGAGGACACATTGAATCAATTTATACAAATTCAAATGATAACAAATAATCAAAATGCACAAGCCTTTGGTGATATTAGAACTCAACTTACTAAGTTGACTAATTCATTGTGTGTGGGATATCAAAAAAAATAGTAAGTTTCCAACACAACCTCAGGAAAACCCTCAGGGTTAGCATGGTGTTGAGGCCTCTAATGCAACTTAAGATAATGTGGAGCAAATCAAGTCTATCAACACCTTGAGAAGTAAAAAAGAAATTGATAAAACCATTTTACTGAAAGTCTCTACACCTACAGAAAGAGAGACTAAGGAAGAATCTAAGAAGGGTGAGAAACTTGATCAGCCTAACATTGTCAATCTTGATGAGAAAAAATGTTCTATCCTTAAATAGATGAAGAGTACCTGTGAATTGGTGTTAAAAGTTTCATTTATTTATCTATTTGATGTTGATTTGCACTGATTAGGAGTTATTAAATAGATAATCCTTTGGTTTTTTGATTTGATTGATTTTCAGTGTTTGGATGTTTTATCTGGTAAAACAGGTAAATTGAGCCGAATTGGAGGACTTGGTAAACCAACCAGATGATTGAAGCATAAAAGGAAATCAAGGGAGATCATAGTGTAATTATATGGAAAACCAATGGAGTCAAAATAGGATTTCGTAGGCCAATGTTGGATAGATAGTTGCATCTGGACGTGGGTATTGCATTTGAACACATACGTGGATGCTGACAACCTTGGAATTTTGGTTAAGTATTGGTGACGATACATGATGCCTCTATTTGAATGCGAGAGCTGGGTTCGGTCGCACCTGCTGAGCATGCAATTCTAGAGAATTCAAGGTATTAAGATGTGGGATTACTGTGGATTAAGATTTGACGATATGGTGTACTTTCGTTAGTACATGACAAGCCATACGGACTCAATTGGTTGACTGAATTGAAGAAGTCAAGTTTCAAGGCTTGCATTCAAACGTGAGTCTTGCATCCGAACGCGTCTATTGGAATGTGCGACATATGGATTTACCCTTGCGAACATTAGTTAGTAATTTTATATTATTTTTTGATTATTTTTAGTGGAAAATATAAATAGAAAAAGGGTCAATTGTATTGGGGGATCCATTCTTTAGTTCTTCTTTGGCTAATCTTCTTTTCCTAGAACTTTGAAAGGCTACTTCCATGCCTTGTGAGTAGTTTTCTTGGTACTCTCTAGCTAGGGTAGGGATCTTGGATTGTGTATTGAATGTTATTATTAATGTGACGCCCCTAAAATCGGGGGTCTTTTTTAAACCGTTGACCAACCGTCAACCCGCGGAAATAACCTTTCTTGCCTCAATTCCAAACCTTATGTCCATACAAATTCCTTTAATCGGAATTTTAACCCATGTATATACCCCGTGTTCTCTTTATCATTTAATTCTCCCGAGGTCTAACATGCCTCAAAATAGTTCATTTAGAATCCATTTGTATCCTTTGAACCAAAGAAATCAAAGTCCAAAAGCATAGGAGAACAATATTAAAATTTCAGAAATTTGCAGACAGTACCGGTACGTCGAACCCTCTGGACCAAAACGTATTGGTACACTGTACCGGTACTGAACTGTACCTGTACACAGTACCGATATAGACTTCCCAGATTTTTCTTGTTTCTCCTGTTTTTCATTTCTAATTCAATTCAAACCTTACTAAAACCAATCCAACACTTACTTAACATGTATTTGGGCATCCAACATGGTTTATATAAGATCTATTACAACATTTGCATGCAAATTCATTTAATTACATGCCAAAATAAATATTCATTGTAATGTCTTTATAATTTTCTCAAAATAAAAGCCACATTCCGGCTTCTTCATCCATGAGGCTCAAAGTCAGAGCCGTCTACCGGCACGAGCTCCGCACCTGAAATATTTTCCCATAAAGATTGAGTCAAGCTCAATAGAGTATCCCCTAAATAGGCTACTCCCCAACCCAAATGCACATGAAATGCTCACATGCAACCAATTCTCCTTGCACACATTCCAAGCATGAATATGTTATCAATGTTGGAAATTTGCAATGCAATGCTATAGAATGAGATGAGACTCACTTTCAGCAACCAACTCGAGCCCTTCTCGGCTCTTCGACACATGCAATTGCAAATGTGCAATCACCCATCATTCATGACCCCGAGCCCTCCTCGGCTAGCCAACACATGCAATTTCCCATGTGTACAATTCTGTCATTTATGTTATACATCAAATGACATTATCAATCTAGAGTCTTGTATGGGGTGAGTATTTAGGGACTTACACCAACGGAACCCAACGGATTTATGGACTTCCACCAACGGTCCCGCGTCCACCAACACACTTTATGGACTAATACTAATAAAAGTGCGTATCCAAATTACTGGGCCTTACACCCGAGGGATCTTCTAGCCCTTCTTGCTAACTCTGACCCTCACACCATGTAAATCGTGCGACTCGGCCAGGTCATTGACTTAGCTCCCTCGAGCCCACTCGTCATCCACACATGTAGTGTTGACTCATTTCATGCACAACTACCCATTTAATGCAATGTTCTTGTGTATATGCAATGTAATGTCTCATTGTAACTCTACTACAATGATCACTATGCAATGCACGCCATTTGAACCATTTCAAACCCAATTCATATAATCCATGACAAATTATATCAAAACATATAATTTTCATGTCTCACAATGTCAATAAACTAAAATTCATTTATCAACATTTCATCTAAAACTCATATCCAGGTATTTTATCTCATATTAAGCAAATAACACACTTTCAAATCAAGACATTATGTAAACACATAATATGCCGATAATTCACATAATTCAAGAAATTACATTAAGCAATTTCTACATACCCATTTCAAGATAGAACATATTCTACCTAATTTCAATACTCATTTCACCAAGGCATAATTTAAGTACACAACATGCCCATATGACACCAATTTTCATGGAATTTCTCAAAATAAATTACCACATTTCAATTCCAAGCTAGGAATTTACCATAATCTATTTCTACAGTCATTTTCATACCCATTTCATTAAATTTCTTTTCAATAGGCAAGTGATATACACATCTATCAACCTACCCATTTTTATAACATTTTAGGTTGTGAATACACCTAAGTAGGAGAAAAATCCTACCTCTTGTAGTGTGAGGAATACCCTTGGGAAGCTCCAAGAAAATCAACCCAAGCTCAAATCCTTCTCCTCAAATTTTTGGTTTTCTCACCTTCGGTGAAGGCTCTCGTTTTTGGTACGTAGGCATAGCCCTTGTCGAGGACACCAACTTTCCTTCTTGGCCCAAGTGGATTTGAGCTCTCTAGCTCAGAAGATTGTAGAGAGAAGTTGGAGAAAATTTAGAGCTTCCCTCTCCTCTCTATCGGCTGAACAATGGGGGGAAATTCTGATTTTTCCCCTATTTATATTTTTTGGATGCTTAATCCACAACACGCCACATGTCCATTTTTATTCTAGGTCCGTTTTCATCTCGAAATGATGAAATTTCGCTCCGGTTCAAGTTTAAAATATTTTTAATTTTTCTTGAATTCATTTATTTAAAAAAATTCATAATTTTTCCAAAACTTTCGTATTTGGGTCTCCCGGGGCCCGACCGCCTCGTAAAACGCAAAAAACCCGAATATCTCAGAATTCGTTGAAATTTGACATGGTCACTAGATTTCGCGAGACGCATCCAACGGTGAGGACCATTTCGTCATCCGAGCTCTAGAAAGTTTCAGGTTTACAACCCAAACCAAGGTGGTAATTTTATTGTTTTGCCCTTTTTTTATAAAAGTTTAAATTTACCCGGGTTTTTACATTCTTCCCCCCTTAAAAGAATTTCGTCCGTGAAATTCATGCACACATGCACACATAACTACATGCACATGAAACAAGTAACTTTATACTTAAAACCATGAACCCGTACCTCTATCCTCGAACAAGAACGGATAATTGGCACGAATGATGTCCTTAGGCTCCCATGTTGCCTCCTCCACTCCTCAGTGCTGCCATAGCACCTTCACTGGCCTCACAGTCTTGCCTCGCAAAACATGCTCCTGGCTATCCATGATATGCACCGGTCTCGCCTCGAAGGTCCCATCCGCATCAACCATTAACTCACCCCAATCCACCACATTTGTCGGATCTGGAGTATACTTCCGGAGCATAGAGACATGGAATACCGCGTGAACACCCGATAAATTTGGCGGTAATGCCAACCTGTAAGCCACTGTACATACCCTCTCGAGTACCTCGAAGGGCCCGATAAACCTCAGCGACAACTTCCCTTGCTTCCTGAATCTGGCCACTCCTCTCTTAGGTGTCACCTTTAAGAAGATGTGATCTCCCACCTCAAATTTCAGAGGTCGTCGTCGTCTATCGGCGTAGCTCTTCTCCAGGCTTTGAGCCGTAAGAAGACGCTTCCTTATTAGGTCTACCTTCGCTGAAATGTCCCTAATTAAATATGGATTCGTAAGGGGTCTCTCTCTAACCTCCATCCAATAAATCGGAGAACGGCAAAGCCTACCATATAGTGCCTCATAGGGTACTATCTGTATGCTCGCCTGATAACTATTGTTGTAGGCGAACTCCACTAAGGGTAAATGCTCTTCCTAGCTACCCTTAAGGTCTAGGACGTATACCCGCAACATGTCCTCTAAAATCTGGATGGTCCTCTCAGACTGACCGTCCGTCTGGGGATGAAAAGTTGTACTCATCGTCAAATGCATCCCATGGCTCGCTGAAAACTCTCCCTAAAGTGAGCCATAAACTTGGGGTCCCAATCTGACACTATAGATATGGGCACCCCATGCAGCTAGACTATCTCTCGTACATACTGCTTGCCGAATTCTTCCAATCTGAAGGTCATCCGCACCGCCAGAAAGTGTGCCGACTTTGTAAGTCGGTCTACTATCACCCACACCGCATCATGTCCTTGCGATGTCCGTGGCAAGTGGGTCACAAAATCCATCGTGATATGCTTCCACTTCCACTCAGCTATTTCCAATGGCTGGAGTAATCCTGCTGGTCTCTGGTGCTCAGCCTTGACTTATTGACTCGTGAGACATCTACTGACAAAGTCTCCAACATGCTCCTGCAAGATCATAGTACATCTTCGTGCCACCTGGATGAACTGCAAAATGGGAGCAATGAAACTCCTTAAGGATCTCCTCTCTCAGACCCGCCAACTGAGGAACCACTACCCTTCCTCGATACCGAAGACTACCATCCGAGTGAATGGCCCAGCCCTCGTCACCTGTACCTGCCTGTACATGGTCTCGAATGAACAACTGCTCTGTGTCCCAACTCTAGGACTCAATCACCCTGCTCAGTAGGAAAGGCATAGTCACCAAACTCCTCAAAGTACCTTAAGCCTGACCCATATAATGTAGCTCAAATTGCCCTACAATCTCGAGCATAAGCCACTCTCGGGAAGCCACACTAGCCAAGACTCTCCGTGACTTTCGGCTGAGTGCATCCGCCACCACATTTGCCTTACCGGGATGGTAATGCAAAGTGAAGTCATAATCTTCCAAGTACTCCATCCACCTACATTGCCTCATGTTGAGGTCCCATTGTGTAAAGATATATTTCAGACTTTTATGGTCCGAAAAATACCTCAAACTTCTCACCATACAAATAGTGGCGCCAAGCCTTCAAGGCAAGACAATGGCCGATAACTCCATATCGTGCGTGGGGTAGTTCTGCTCGTGGTTCTTTAACTGTCGAGAACCCTAAGCCTCCACCCTCTCGGACTGCATCAAAACACAACTAAGTCCAACTTTGGAGGCATCACAGTACATTGTATACATGTGTCCCCTATCTGGGACTATCAAAATAGGAGCTGAAGTCAACCTCCTCTTTAACTCCTAGAATGCCTTCTCACAAGAATCATTCTACTCAAACTTGACCTCCTTCCGGGTTAATCTCGTCATAGGTCCATCCAGTCGAGAGAAATCCTCAATGAACCTCCGATAATACCCTTCTAATCCCAAGAAATTACGTATCTCAAAGACTGACTTCGGTCTCTCCCAATTCATGACTGCCTCGACCTTTTTTGGGTCCACGGATACACCTGAAGCCGACACTACATGTCCTAAAAATTTCACCTTAGTTAGCCAAAATTCACATTTACTAAACTTGGCATACAACTGATGGCCTCTCAAGGTCTGAAGAACAATCCTCAAGTGACCCTCATGCTCCTCCTCTGACTTAGAGTAGATCAAGATGTCGTCAATAAAAACCATAATAAACTGATCTAGGTAGGGTTGGAACACCCTATGCATGAGATCCATGAATGCCGCCAGGGCATTCGTCAACCCAAATGGCATCACCTTGAATTCGAAATGCCCATACCACATTCTGAACACCGTCTTAGGGATGTCCACCTCCCTAATCCTCAACTGATGGTAGCTCATGCAGAGATATATCTTGGAGTAGACTCGTGCTCCCTTCAGTTGATCAATCAAATCATCAATCCTTGGCAAAGGGTACCTATTCTTGATAGTTACCTGGTTTAACAGTCGATAGTCTATACATAGCCGAAGAGTCTTGTCTTTCTTCTTGGCAAATGATACCGGAGCGCCCCATGGCGAAGTGCTCGACCTAATAAAACCTTTATCCAACCATTCTTGTAATTAGACCTTGAGTTCTTGTAACTTAGCTAGTGCCATTCTATGCATAGTCATAAAAATAGGCGAAGTGCCAGGGTACAACTCAATGCTAAAATTCACATCCCTATGGGAAGGTAATCCCGGTAGCTTGTTCGAAAAAATATCCGCATACTTACAAACAACGCGAGGTAGGCCCAACTCCTATCTCACCTCGTCCTCCAGAGTAAGGCTCGCAAGCCAATCCATCAACTGCTCGTGCCATCGAGAGTCATACACGGCTTGGGGCAAAATGTCATGCTTTCTCCCCTGAAACTTGAAACAAACACCTTCAGGCGTATAATCAGTGACTCTTTTTCGATCACAATCAATGACGACCCGATGTGCCACCAACCAATCCATCCCAAGGATGACATCGGACTCCGACATGTCCATGACCCTAAGGTCCACTGTGAGTAGGACCCCTGAGATCACTAACTCACACCTCCAACATATCTGATCAACCCTCACTTTAGCTCCTAGGAGAGAACTCACATGCAACAACTCTTCCAAGGTTTCAACCTCTATGCCCAAGTCTCTAACACATGATGCAGAGATGAATGAATGTGTTGCTCCAGAGTCAAATAACACCCTAGCTCATAAGTGTGAGAGTAGAAATGTACCCTGTATCACTGACTAATCAGCCGGTTCAGTTTGTGGCACCATGGCATAGACACTCCCCTGGGTCCCTGAAGTTCTGGCCTGCATTCCTTGTCCTCGGCCTCAACCCATGCCCTGGCCCATCTGGCCTGACTACGGAGTCCCTGCTCGAAAAGTGGTAGGGGCCTAAGTAGCACCCTGGAACTGATACTGACTTCCCTGACTCGTGACGGGGTAGGGAGGAATATAGGGTATCTGTGGCTGCCTTATTGAAGATTGGGACTGAGATGTCTCGAAATCCTAGGATCCTTGCCTCTGAGGGCAATCCCGCTTCATGTGACCGGGCTAGTGGCAATGAAAACAAGTTTTCTGGCTTGCCTGGTAGGTAGTCCTAAAGCTTCCCACACCTTGGGAGGATCGACCTTGGCCTCGGCCCTGATGGCCGCGGCCTTGTCCTTAAGACCTTTGTGGGGTAGAAGTCCTCTGCTTCTTCTCCGAGCTAGAAGAAGAGGATTGATCCTCCTTCTTCTTGTCCTTAGCACCCGCCTCCCAGATGTTTCGTGTGTCTTCAACCTCTCTCTTAATGGCCATAGTTGTTTCAACCATTGTATCCAAGTCTTGCAAGCGGAGGCCCACAATCTTTCCTCGGATGGATAACTTCAAACCATCTTCAAATTTTCTCACTTTGACAATGTCAATGGCCACATAATCATCGGCAAAACAGGTTAGTTCGGTGAACTTGGCCACGTACTCCATTACCGTCACTGTCCCTTGTTTCAATTCTAGGAATTTCCGGGCCTTTGCATGTCGAGCGGCTGTTGGAATGTACTTACCTATGAAGAGTTCCTAGAACTTTTCCTATGTCATGGTCTCCAAGTTCTTGAAATTTGTTACCCAATCCCACCATACTTGGGCTTCTCCTTCTAGTTGGAATGCAGCTTGTCTTATCTTAGAGGCATCTGAGGTGATCTCCGTAGCCTTTAAGATCTTATTTACTTATCGGAACTAATGGTCTGCCACCATCGGATTTTCCCCTCCCTTAAAAACTAGAGGCTTGTGTGCCTTGAAGTATTGGAGGTTACTTCCACCTCTGTAACTTGCATTGGCGCTAGCCTGTGCAACGATAGCTGCCATCATGCCCATAGTTTCGTTAAATGCTTGTTGGCCAAAGGCTGGTAGTGGTTGATTATTGTTCCGCCACCGCCTTGGCGTCCCCTTCCTCTACTTGCCATCTACACATATGTCAAATGGAAACAACACACTAACTTAGTATCCTAAACTAGGGATCAAGTGAAAACTTTGATAATTTTCTCATTGTCCCCTAGTAGAACATATGTTTTATACTAGCAGATATTTAAATCCCGGAACCATCCCGTTCACTGTTCACCCCCAAGGTTATATTTTTTAACCCTAATGTGTCCATTTTCTATATACATTTTTACGATGTATATAATTCACATAACAATTATCACATAACATGTAGCAATTTAAAGCACATAACATGAAATGCACATGGAAAGCAATGGTTTAGACACAATGCCCATAAGCCCTAGGTAATTCGTATACCTAGGCTCTGATACCAAGCTGTGACGCCCCTAAAATCGGGGTTCTTTTTAAACCGTTGACCAATCATCAACCCGCGGAAATAACATTTCTTGCCTTAATTCCAGACCTTATGTCCATACAAATTCCTTTAATCGGGATTTTAACCCACGTATATATCTCGTGTTCTCTTTATCATTTAATTCTCCCGAGTTCCAACATGCCTCAAAATAGTTCATTTAGAATCCATTTGTATCCTTTGAACCAAAGAAAACAAAGTCCAAAAACGTAGGAGAACCGTATTCAAATTTCAGAAATTTGTAGACATTACCGGTATGTCAAATCCTCTGGACCAAAACGTACCAGTATACTGTACCGGTACAGTCTTCCCAGATTTTTCTTGTTTCTCCTATTTTCCATTTCCAATTCAATTCAAACCTTACTAAAACCAACCCAACACTTACTTAACATGTATTTGGGCATCCAACATGGTTTATATAAGATCTATTACAACATTTGCATGCAAATTCATTTAATTACATGCCAAAATAAATATTCATTGTAATGTCTTTATAATTTTCTCAAAATAAAAGCCACATTCCGGCTTCTTCATCCATGAGGCTCAAAGTCAGAGCCGTCTACCGGCACGAGCTCCGCACCTGAAATATTTTCCCATAAAGATTGAGTCAAGCTCAATAGAGTATCCCCTAAATAGGCTACTCCCCAACCCAAATGCACATGAAATGCTCACATGCAACCAATTCTCCTTGCACACATTCCAAGCATGAATATGTTATCAATGTTGGAAATTTGCAATGCAATGCTATAGAATGAGATGAGACTCACTTTCAGCAACCAACTCGAGCCCTTCTCGGCTCTTCGACACATGCAATTGCAAATGTGCAATCACCCGTCATTCATGACCCCGAGCCCTCCTCGGCTAGCCAACACATGCAATTTTTCATGTGTACAATTATGTCATTTATGTTATACATCAAATGACATTATCAATCTAGAGTCTTGTATGGGGTGAGTATTTAGGGACTTACACCAACGAAACCCAACGGATTTATGGACTTCCACTAACGGTCCCGCGTCCACCAACACACTTTATGGACTAATACTAATAAAAGTGCGTATCCAAATTACTGGGCCTTACACCCGAGGGATCTTCTAGCCCTTCTTGCTAACTCCAACCCTCACACCATGTAAATCGTGCGACTCGGCCAGATCATTGACTTAGCTCCCTCGAGCCCACTCGTCATCCACACATGTAGTGTTGACTCATTTCATGCACAACTACCCATTTAATGCAATGTTCTTGTGTATATGCAATGTAATGTCTCATTGTAACTCTACTACAATGATCACTATGCAATGCACGCCATTTGAACCATTTCAAACCCAATTCATATAATCCATGACAAATTATATCAAAACATATAATTTTCATGTCTCACAATGTCAATAAACTAAAATTCATTTATCAACATTTCATCTAAAACTCATATCCAGGTATTTTATCTCATATTAAGCAAATAACACACTTTCAAATCAAGGCATTATGTAAACACATAATATGCCGATAATTCACATAATTCAAGAAATTACATTAAGCAATTTCTACATACCCATTTCAAGATAGAACATATTCTACCTAATTTCAATACTCATTTCACCAAGGCTTAATTTAAGTACACAACATGCCCATATGACACCAATTTTCATGGAATTTCTCAAAATAAATTACCACATTTCAATTCCAAGCTAGGAATTTACCATAATCTATTTCTACACTCATTTTCATACCCATTTCATTAAATTTCCTTTCAATAGGCAAGTGATATACACATCTATCAACCTACCCATTTTTATAACATTTTAGGTTGTGAATACACCTAAGTAGGAGAAAAATCCTACCTCTTGTAGTGTGAGGAATACCCTTGGGAAGCTCCAAGAAAATCAACCCAAGCTCAAATCCTTCTCCTCAAATTTTTGGTTTTCTCACCTTCGGTGAAGGCTCTCGTTTTTGGTACGTAGGCATAGCCCTTGTCGAGGACACCAACTTTCCTTCTTGGCCCAAGTGGATTTGAGCTCTCTAGCTCAGAAGATTGTAGAGAGAAGTTGGAGAAAATTTAGAGCTTCCCTCTCCTCTCTATCGGCTGAACAATGGGGGAAAATTCTGATTTTTCCCCTATTTATATTTTTTGGATGCTTGATCCACAACACGCCACATGTCCCTTTTTATTCTAGGTCCGTTTTCATCCCGAAATGATAAAATTTCGCTCCGGTTCAAGCTTAAAATATTTTTAATTTTTCTTGAATTCATTTATTTAAAAAAATTCATAATTTTTCCAAAACTTTCGTATTTGGGTCTCCCGGGGCCCGATCGCCTCGTAAAACGCAAAAAATCCGAATATCTCAGAATTCGTTGAAATTTGACATGGTCACTAGATTTCGCGAGACGCATCCAACGGTGAGGACCGTTTCGTCATCCGAGCTCTAGAAAGTTTCAGGTTTACAACCCAAACCAAGGTGGTAATTTTACTGTTTTGCCCTTTTTTTTATAAAAGTTTAAATTTACCCGGGTTTTTACATTCTTCCCCCCTTACAAGAATTTCGTCCGTGAAATTCATGCACACATGCACACATAACTACATGCACATGAAACAAGTAACTTTATACTTAAAACCATGAACCCGTACCTCTATCCTCAAACAAGAACGGATAATTGGCACGAATGATGTCCTCCGGCTCCCATGTTACCTCCTCCACTCCTCGGTGCTGCCATAGCACCTTCACTAGCCTCACAGTCTTGCCTCGAAAAACATGCTCCCGGCTATCCATGATATGCACCGGTCTCGCCTCGAAGGTCCCATCCGCATCAACCATTAACTCACCCCAATCCACCACATTTGTCGGATCTGGAGTATACTTCCAGAACATAGAGACATGGAATACCGCGTGAATACCCGATAAATTTGACGGTAATGCCAACCTGTAAGCCACTGTACATACCCTCTCGAGTACCTCGAAGGGCCCGATAAACCTCAGCGACAACTTCCCTTGCTTCCTGAATCTGGCCACTCCTCTCTTAGGTGTCACCTTTAAGAAGATGTGATCTCCCATCTCAAATTTCAAAGGTCGTCGTCGTCTGTCGGCGTAGCTCTTCTCCAGGCTTTGAGCCGTAAGAAGACGCTTTCTTATTAGGTCTACCTTCGCTGAAGTGTCCCTAATTAAATATGGATTCGTAAGGGGTCTCTCTCTAACCTCCATCTAATAAATCGGAGAACGGCAAGGCCTACTATATAGTGCCTCATAGGGTACTATCTGTATGCTCGCCTGATAACTATTGTTGTAGGCGAACTCCACTAAGGGTAAATGCTCTTCCTAGCTACTCTTAAGGTCTAGGACGTATGCCCGCAACATGTCCTCTAAAATCTGGATGGTCCTCTCAGACTGACCGTCCGTCTGGGGATGAAAAGTTGTACTCATCGTCAAATGCATCCCATGGCTCGCTGGAAACTCTCCCTAAAGTGAGCCATAAACTTGGGGTCCCAATCTGACACTATAGATATGGGCACCCCATGCAGCTAGACTATCTCCCGTACATACAGCTTGCCGAATTCTTCCAATCTGAAGGTCATCCGCACCGCCAGAAAGTGTGCCGACTTTGTAAGTCGGTCTACTATCACCCACACCGCATCATGTCCTCGCGATGTCCGTGGCAAGTGGGTCACAAAATTCATCGTGATATGCTTCCACTTCCACTCAGCTATTTCCAATGGCTGGAGTAATCCTGCTGGTCTCTGGTGCTCAGCCTTGACTTATTGACATGTGACACATCTACTGACAAAGTCTCCAACATGCTCCTGCAAGATCATAGTACATCTTCGTGCCACCTGGATGAACTGCAAAATGGGAGCAATGAAACTCCTTAAGGATCTCCTCTCTCAGACCCGCCAACTGAGGAACCACTACCCTTCCTCGATACCGAAGACTACCATCCGAGTGAATGGCCCAGCCCTCGTCAGCTGTACCTGCCTGTACATGGTCTCGAATGAACAACAGCTCTGTGTCCCGACTCTAGGACTCAATCACCCTGCTCAGTAGGAAAGGCATAGTCACCAAACTCCCCAAAGTACCTTAAGCCTGACCCATATAATGTAGCTCAAATTGCCCTACAATCTCGAGCATAAGCCACTCTCGGGAAGCCACACTAGCCAAGACTCTCCGTGACTTTCGGCTAAGTGCATCCGCCACCACATTTGCCTTACCGGGATGGTAATGCAAAGTGAAGTCATAATCTTCCAAGTACTCCATCCACCTACATTGCCTCATGTTGAGGTCCCATTGTGTAAAGATATATTTCAGACTTTTATGGTCCGAAAAATACCTCAAACTTCTCACCATACAAATAGTGGCGCCAAGCCTTCAAGGCAAGACAATGGCCGATAACTCCATATCGTGCGTGGGGTAGTTCTGCTCGTGGTTCTTTAACTGTCGAGAACCCTAAGCCTCCACCCTCTCGGACTGCATCAAAACACAACTAAGTCCAACTTTGGAGGCATCACAGTACATTGTATACATGTGTCCCCTATCTGGGACTATCAAAATAGGAGCTGAAGTCAACCTCCTCTTTAACTCCTAGAATGCCTTCTCACAAGAATCATTCTACTCAAACTTGACCTCCTTCCGGGTTAATCTCGTCATAGGTCCAGCCAGTCGAGAGAAATCCTCAATGAACCTCCGATAGTACCCTTCCAATCCCAAGAAACTACGTATCTCAAAGACTGACTTCGGTCTCTCCTAATTCATGACTGCCTCGACCTTTTTTGGGTCCACGGATACACCTGAAGCCGACACTACATGTCCTAAAAATTTCACCTTAGTTAGCCAAAATTCACATTTACTAAACTTGGCATACAACTGATGGCCTCTCAAGGTCTGAAGAACAATCCTCAAGTGACCCTCATGCTCCTCCTCTGACTTAGAGTAGATCAAGATGTCGTCAATAAAAACCATAATAAACTGATCTAGGTAGGGTTGGAACACCCTATGCATGAGATCCATGAATGCCGCCAGGGCATTCGTCAACCCAAATGGCATCACCTTGAATTCGAAATGCCCATACCACATTCTGAACACCGTCTTAGGGATGTCCACCTCCCTAATCCTCAACTGATGGTAGCTCATGCAGAGATATATCTTGGAGTAGACTCGTGCTCCCTTCAGTTGATCAATCAAATCATCAATCCTTGGCAAAGGGTACCTATTCTTGATAGTTACCTGGTTTAACAGTCGATAGTCTATACATAGCCGAAGAGTCTTGTCTTTCTTCTTGGCAAATGATACCGGAGCGCCCCATGGCGAAGTGCTCGACCTAATAAAACCTTTATCCAACCATTCTTGTAATTAGACCTTGAGTTCTTGTAACTTAGCTAGTGCCATTCTATGCATAGTCATAAAAATAGGCGAAGTGCCAGGGTACAACTCAATGCTAAAATTCACATCCCTATGGGAAGGTAATCCCGGTAGCTTGTTCGAAAAAATATCCGCATACTTACAAACAACGCGAGGTAGGCCCAACTCCTATCTCACCTCGTCCTCCAGAGTAAGGCTCGCAAGCCAATCCATCAACTGCTCGTGCCATCGAGAGTCATACACGGCTTGGGGCAAAATGTCATGCTTTCTCCCCTGAAACTTGAAACAAACACCTTCAGGCGTATAATCAGTGACTCTTTTTCGATCACAATCAATGACGACCCGATGTGCCACCAACCAATCCATCCCAAGGATGACATCGGACTCCGACATGTCCATGACCCTAAGGTCCACTGTGAGTAGGACCCCTGAGATCACTAACTCACACCTCCAACATATCTGATCAACCCTCACCTTAGCTCCTAGGAGAGAACTCACATGCAACGACTCTTCCAAGGTTTCAACCTCTATGCCCAAGTCTCTAACACATGATGCAGAGATGAATGAATGTGTTGCTCCAGAGTCAAATAACACCCTAGCCCATAAGTGTGAGAGTAGAAATGTACCCTGTATCACCGACTAATCAGCCGGTTCAGTTTGTGGCACCATGGCATAGACACTCCCCTGGGTCCCTGAAGTTCTGGCCTGCATTCCTTGTCCTCGGCCTCAACCCATGCCCTGGCCCATCTGGCCTGACTACGGAGTCCCTGCTCGAAAAGTGGTAGGGGCCTAAGTAGCACCCTGGAACTGATACTGACTTCCCTGACTCGTGACGGGGTAGGGAGGAATATAGGGTATCTGTGGCTGCCCTATTGAAGATTGGGACTGAGATGTCTCGAAATCCTAGGATCCTTGCCTCTGAGGGCAATCCCGCTTCATGTGACCGGGCTAGTGGCAATGAAAACAAGTTTTCTGGCTTGCCTGGTAGGTAGTCCTAAAGCTTCCCACACCTTGGGAGGATCGACCTTGGCCTCGGCCCTGATGGCCGCGGCCTTGTCCTTAAGACCTTTGTGGGGTAGAAGTCCTCTGCTTCTTCTCCGAGCTAGAAGAAGAGGATTGATCCTCCTTCTTCTTGTCCTTAGCACCCGCCTCCCAGATGTTTCGTGTGTCTTCAACCTCTCTCTTAATGGCCATAGTTGTTTCAACCATTGTATCCAAGTCTTGCAAGCGGAGGCCCACAATCTTTCCTCAGATGGATAACTTCAAACCATCTTCAAATTTTCTCACTTTGGCAATGTCAATGGCCACATAATCATCGGCAAAACAGGTTAGTTCGGTGAACTTGGCCACGTACTCCATTACCGTCACTGTCCCTTGTTTCAATTCTAGGAATTTCCGGGCCTTTGCATGTCGAGCGGCTGTTGGAATGTACTTACCCATGAAGAGTTCCTAGAACTTTTCCTATGTCATGGTCTCCAAGTTCTTGAAATTTGTTACCCAATCCCACCATACTTGGGCTTCTCCTTCTAGTTGGAATGCAGCTAGTCTTATCTTAGAGGCATCTGAGGTGATCTCCATAGCCTTTAAGATCTTATTTACTTGTCGGAACTAATGGTCTGCCAACATCGGATTCTCCCCTCCCTTAAAAACTAGAGGCTTGTGTGCCTTGAAGTATTGGAGGTTACTTCCACCTCTGTAACTTGCATTGGCGCTAGCCTGTGCAACGATAGCTGCCATCATGCCCATAGTTTCGTTAAATGCTTGTTGGCCAAAGGCTGGTAGTGGTTGATTATTGTTCCGCCACCGCCTTGGCGTCCCCTTCCTCTACTTGCCATCTACACATATGTCAAATGGAAACAACACACTAACTTAGTATCCTAAACTAGGGATCAAGTGCAAACTTTGATAATTTTCTCATTGTCCCCTAGTAGAACGTATGTTTTATACTAGCAGATATTTAAATCCCAGAACCATCCCGTTCACTGTTCACCCCCAAGGTTATATTTTTTAACCCTAATGTGTCCATTTTCTATATACATTTTTACGATGTATATAATTCACATAACAATTATCACATAACATGTAGCAATTTAATGCACATAACATGAAATGCACATGGAAAGCAATGGTTTAGACACAATGCCCATAAGCCCTAGGTAATTCGTATACCTAGGCTCTGATACCAAGCTGTGACGTCCCTAAAATCGGGGTTCTTTTTAAACCGTTGACCAATCATCAACCCGCGGAAATAACATTTCTTGCCTCAATTCCAGACCTTATGTCCATACAAATTCCTTTAATCGGGATTTTAACCCACGTATATATCTCGTGTTCTCTTTATCATTTAATTCTCCCGAGTTCCAACATGCCTCAAAATAGTTCATTTAGAATCCATTTGTATCCTTTGAACCAAAGAAAACAAAGTCCAAAAACGTAGGAGAACCGTATTCAAATTTCAGAAATTTGTAGACATTACCGGTATGTCAAATCCTCTGGACCAAAACGTACCAGTATACTGTACCGGTACAGTCTTCCCAGATTTTTCTTGTTTCTCCTGTTTTCCATTTCCAATTCAATTCAAACCTTACTAAAACCAACCCAACACTTACTTAACATGTATTTGGGCATCCAACATGGTTTATATAAGATCTATAACAACATTTGCATGCAAATTCATTTAATTACATGCCAAAATAAATATTCATTGTAATGTCTTTACAATTTACTCAAAATAAAAGCCACATTCCAGCTTCTTCATCCATGAGGCTCAAAGTGAGAGTCATCCACTGGCACGAGCCCCATACCTGAAATATTTTCCCATAAAGGGTGAGTCAAGCTCAATAGAGTATTCTCTAAATAGGCTACTCTCCAATCCAAATGCATATGAAATGCTCACATGCAACCAATTCACTATGCACACATTCCAAGCATGAATATGTTATCAATGTTGGAAATTTGTAATGGAATGAGATGAGACTCACTCTCAGCAATCAACTCGAGCCCTTCTCGATTCTTCAACACATGCAATTGCTAATATGCAATCACCCGTCATTCATGACCTCGAGCCCTCCTCGGCTCGTCAACACATGCAATTTCCTATGTGTACAATTTCTTCATTTATGTTATACATCAAATGACATTATCAATCAAGAGTCTTGTATGTGGTGTGTATTTATGAACTTACACCAACTGCACCCAACCGAAACGGGATTTATGGACTTCCACGAACGGTCCTGCATACATCGACACACTTTATGGACTAATACCAACGGAAGTGTGTATCCAAATTACCGGGTCTTACACCCGAGGGATCTTCTAGCCCTTCTTGCTAACCCCGACCCTCACACCATGAAAATCGTACGACTCGGCTAGGTCATTGACTTAGCTCCCTCGAGCCCACTCCTCATCCACCCATGTGGTGTTGATTCCTTTCATGCACAACCGCCCATTTAATGCAATGTTCCTGTGGATGTGCAATGAAATGTCTCATTGCAACTCTACTATAATGTTCAATATGCAATGTATGCCATATGAACCATTTCGAACCCAATTCATATAATCCATGACAAATTATATCAAAGCATATATTTTTCATGTCTCACAATGTCAATAAACCAAAATGCATTTATCAACATTTCATCTAAAACTCATATCCAAGCATATTATCTCATATTAAGCAAATAACACACTTTCAAATCAAGACATTATATAAACACATAACATGCCCAAAATTTACATAATTCAAGAAATTACATTAAGCAATTTCTACATACCCATTTCAAGATAGAACATATTCTACCTAATTTCAATACCCATTTCACCAAGGCATAATTTAAGCACACAACATGCCCATATGACACCTATTCCCATGAAATTTTCTAAAATAAATTACCATATTTCAATTCCAAGTTAGGAATTTACCATTCTACACTCATTTGGATACCCATTTCATTAAATTTCCTTTCAATAAGCAAGTGATATACACATCTATCAACCTACCCATTTCAATATAACATTTTAGGTTGTGAATACACCTAAGTAGGAGAAAAACCTACTTCTTGTAGCGTGGGGAATGCCCTTGGGAAGCTCCAAGAAGATCAACCTAAGCTCAAATCCTTCTCCTCAAATTTTTGGTTTTCTCACCTTCGGTGAAGGCCCTTGTTTTTGGTACGTAGGCGTAGCCCTTGTCAAGGAGACCAACTTTCCTTCTTGGCCCAAGTGGATTTGAGCTCTCTAGCTCAGAAGATTGTAGAGAGAAGTTGGAGCTTCCCTCTCTTCTCTATTGGCTGTGTATCAGCTGAACAATGGGAAAAAATATGATTTTCCCCTATTTATATTTTTTGGATGCTTGGTCCACAATGCGCCACACGTCCCTTTTTATTCCGGGTCCATTTTCATCCCGAAATAATTAAATTTCGCTCCGGTTCAAGGTCAAAATATTTTTAATTTTTCTTGACTTCATTTATATCAAAAATCTCATAATTTTTCCAAAAAATTCGTATTTGGGTCTCCTGGGGCCCGACTGCCTCGTAAAACGCAAAAAATCCGACTATCTCGAAAATCGTTGAAATTTGACATGGTCTCTAGATTTCGCGAGACGAATCAAACGGTGAGGTCTGTTTCATCATCTGAGCTCCAGAAAATTTCAGGTTTACAACCCAAACTAAGGTGGCAATTTTACCGTTTTGCCCTTTATTTATAAAAGTTTAAATTTACCCGGGTTTTTACAATTAAAGCTATTATTCACTTATTGTTCGTGAATGATTTATCATTTTTATTATTCGATTAAATGAATATTTCTAATCAAAGTAATATACTCTTTATACTTGTTCGATTATTAATTAGGTTGATTCCTATGTATGGATAATTCTTATAATTCTCTTTGAGTTTATATTGTTAATTCTTAAATTCATATTTTCATATTGAAAAAACATTGATTTAATAGTTATATCCTCTTGTTGATTACACCGACGTTGGAAGTCAACTGTGAAAAAAAGATAACTGCATTCGTATGATATTTAATACACATGATTAGTTTTTGATTCTGATACTAGAGAATCTATTTTCGTACTTAAGAATTTCTTTACAATTGGTTACAATTGCTCATTCTACAATTAAGATTAAATTGTTTCTTATTTTCATCTTTCCGTACATCTAATTCATTTCCTTGAGAATCGGCCTTGATCTTACCAAATTATTACTATTTCTTGATCATTTGCACTTGAGTGTACCTATTTGGAGTCAAGCAAGTTTTTTGGCGCAGTTGATGGGGAACTAAAAGTATATGGAGGCCGAAAAGAGGAATCCACATTCACAACAAGCTATTTGGAGAGCTTAATTTTATGGGTAAACTCGTTCAATATTTTTCTGTTTAAATATTGTTAGTTTTTGAATTATATTTCATTCTTGTTATTTGATTTTTAATTATTCTTTTAGTTTAATTCATAATCATTTAGTTTTTAATTGTATGTTTAGTGGGGAAAATTTAGGTTCTAATATTGAATCACCATTCAAGGAGTCAGTAGGATCTGTTGGTTCATATGTATCTCTAGAGTCAAATCAGTCGGTTCTTAACCCCACATTAGATCTTACTCGAACATGAAGCGAAATGGGAGATAATGCGAATAATCCTAAATCATATTCAAGAGGTTGACCAATAGGTCAGAACTCTTAGGGATTATCTACACCTCACAAGAAACAATGTTCTGTCTTGTTTTATCTTCCCACAAAATGCACAAAAGTTCACGGTGAAACTTGACACTACATATCTTTTGCCACAATTCCATGGCTTTGATTTCGAGAACCCGTATCTTCACTTGAAATTATTCGAGGAGGTATGTGGGACCATCTAGGACAGCTTTGAGTTGGTCAAGCTGAAGTTTTTCCCCTTCTCACTAAAAAATAAAGCCAAGCAGTGGCTCAATATTCTGAAACTACATTTTATCCCGGATTGGTTTGCACTTTAGAAAGAGTTTTTCAAAAAGTTTTTCCCTATTCACTGCACAAATGTTTTGAAATGCCACATAACAAACTTTATGATGAAGGATGGGGAAACATTTTATTAGTGTTGGGAGAGATTCAAAGATCTCCTTTATGCATGTCTGCACCATCTGTTTGAAAGTTCGAGCCTTGTAGGTTTTTTCTATGATTCTCTTCTAACTCCTATGTGTCAGTTTGTTGAGATGATGTCATCGAGGGGGGCGTTCATGAACAAAAATCCTATTAAGGTTTTTTAATTTTTTGATACATTGTTCTAGGGTTCCCAGATGTGGGACTTGGCCTTGCTTGTTGATTTTGAAAGTAAACCAACCACTTTCCCATGCATGTTAAATCTTTTTTAATAAACTTAAAGTCATGCTTATTTCTGCACCGATTATGCAACCTCCTGACTGGTCTTTGTCTTTTGTACTTTTGTGTTATACTAGTGATTATGTTGTAGGAGCTGTTTTAGGACAAAGGAAAGGTAAGAGACCTTATGTGATTTACTATGCAACTAAAGCTTTGAATGATGCACAAATTAATTATTTTAAAACGAAAAAAGAATTGCTTGTTGTAGTGTTTCCTTTAGATAAATTCAGATCATATTTAGTTGGATCCTCAATTATTGTGTTTACTGATCGTGCAGCCTTGAAGTACTTACTCACAAAGAATGATGTCAAACCACACCTTCTCCGATCGATACTTCTATTCCAGAAGTTTGATCTTATTATCAAAGACAAGAAAGGAGTCGAGAATGTAGTAGTCGATCATTTGTCAAAGCTAAATTATGATACAAAAGAGGAGCCTTACCAATCAAAGAAACTTTTCCAAATGAACAATTGTTTGCAATAAATGAGGTACCACGGTATGAAGATATTGCCAATTACTTGGCTAGAGGTACCATTTCTTTCCACTATACCTTGATCGATAAGCAAAATTTTATTAGAGAGGTACGCAATTATTTTTTGGGGAAGATCCCTATGTATTCAAATACTGCAAGAATCACATCATAAGACATCGTGTACCCAACCATGAAATTGGTGAGGTTATTTATTTTTACCATTTTGAAGTTTGTGGTGGACATTTTTCTTCAAAGAAAACCACTACTAAAATTTTGTAGTATGAATTTTATTTACCAATTCTTTTTAAATATGTACATTTTTTTGTCTAAACTGTGACCAACATCAAAGGTTGAGAAGTATTTCGAAAGGAAATATGATACCCTTAAACCCTATTTTGATTATTGAAAGTTTTGATTGCTATGACATTGATTTTATGGGACCATTCCTTCCCTCCTTTGGATATTTGTACATTTTTTGTTGCTATTTATTATGTTTCTAAATGGGTTGAGGCAATTCCATGTTGAAATAATAATCATGTGATCAAAATTTTAAAAGAAAATATTTTGTCGTAATTCAAAATTTCTCGTGTTATTATAACTGATGGGGGTGCACATTTTTGCAATAAATCTTTTGAAAATCTAATGAAAAAATATTTGATTTCACATAAAGTTTCTGTTTCTTATCATTCTCAGACAAATAGATAAGCTGAATTAGCCAATCGGGAGATTAAACATATTTCAAAAAAATGGTGAACCTAGACCACAAAGTTTGGTCCTTGAGCCTGACTGATGCACTTCGAGCATACCTTACTCCTTATAACATAATTTTGGGAATGTCTACTTACCGACTAATTTATGGGAAACTATGTCACTTGCATGTGGAATTGGAACATCGAGCATATTAGGTAATCAAAATGATAAATTTTGTATATAGATAAAATGTATCCCACAAGATTTAGATTAGTGAATTGGACTTGGGTGCGAGTGTAAATCTAATGCTCTTTTTGGTCTACTTGCAGTTGGGCCTAGGAGTGTTGAAACGCACTTCAATTAATCTCTAGTTAGTAGACCGTAGTGTGAAAATATCGAGAAGGGTGGTGGAAGATGTCTTGATTCAGGTATATAGGTTATACTTCCCTATCAATTTTATTTGACACTGCACCTATTGTTGACCATTCTTCTCAAATTTCAGTAATTTTAGAAAGACCAATCTTTGCTACATCTAAGGTTGTTATCAATTGTAGAAATGGAATCATGGAGTTTACCTACAGTAACATGAAGATGGAGTTGAACGTGTTTAACATTGAAAAATAGTTGTCAATTAATGTGGACTCTCATGAAGTCCAAATGATCATTGCCATTGGAGAACAATAGGTTCCTAATTATAGTAATGATCATGTAGAGGAAATTTATTAAGAAGAAAACCATAATGTATAAGAAGTATGTTAAGTAGGTAACCGGTTACTTAAGTTTGAAGAACTTCCACCAATAGAGAAAAAAAGTCTTCCATATGCTCTTCACCCACCTAAGTTAGAATTGAAGCCACTACCTTCCACACTTAAATATTCATACTTAGGTAGTGTGGAGACTTACCCTGTGGTGATTAGCATATCTTTAGAATCATAACAAGAAGAAAGGTTGTTGAGAGTGTTAAGGGCTCATAAACGAGCAATAGGTTGGACCATAGCTGACTTAAAGGGGATTAGTCCTCTTATTTTTACACACCAGATTTATTTGGAAGAGGAAACCAAGCCATCTCAACAACCATTACGTAGGTTGAACCAATCATGAAAGACGTGGTTAGGTCAGAAGTCTTGAAGCTACTAGATGTGAGAATCATTTACCTAATTGCTGATAGTACATGGGTAAGTCCCACACAAGTGGTACCTAAAAACTCAGGGGGTGACTATGGTAGCTAATGAAAACAATGAATTGATTCCTACTCGCGTAGCCACTGGGTGGAGGGTGTGTATAGATTATAGGAAGTTAAATGCGTGTACCCTTAAAGACAACTTCCCACTTCGCTTTATTGATTAGGTCTTGGAGCGGGTAGCATATCATTTATTCTATTGTTTCCTTGATACGTATTTTGGATATAACCCAATTGAAATTGCCCTGGAGGACCAGGAGAAAATAACCTTCACTTACCCCTTTGGAACTTTTGCTTATCAAAGGATGTCATTTGGGTTATGTAATGCCCAAGGTACCTTCCAGCGATGTATGATGGGTATCTTTAGTGATATGGTAAAAAACATTGTGGAGGTGTTCGTGGACGAATTCTCTATTTTTGGTGATTCTTTTGAGGGATGTTTGGAAAATTTAGAAAAGATTTTAGTCCGATGTGAGGAGAAAAATCGAGCACTTAATTGGGAGAAGTGTCATTTTGTGGTCACTCAGGGTATGGTATTGGAACACATAGTGCCAAAGTAGGGAATAGATGTAGATAAATCCAAAGTTGAATTAATTTCAAATCTCCCTACCCCTAAATATGTAAAAGATGTCAGATCTTTTCTTGGATGTGCTGCCTTTAATTCGTGATTCATAAAGGATTTCGGTGCTTTGTCACGGCCGTTATGCAACATTTGGCCAAGGATGTTCCTTTTAAGTGGTCACAAGGTTGCAAGGGAGCATTTAAAAAGTTGAAAAACATGTTGATAACACCTCCAATTATGCTACCACCCAGTTGGTAACTTCCATTCGAACTCATATGCTATGCCAGTGACTAAGTAGTGGAAGCTTGCTAGGCGAAGGACAGGATAAGAAAACCCCTGTCATTTACTACGTTACTAAAATATTGAATGAAGTTCAAATGAATTACACGACAACTGAAAAAGAATTACTAGTTATGGTTTTTGTTCTTGATAAGTTAAGGTCTTACATCATTGGTTCACCTATTATTGTTTATATTGATCATGCTACTTTGAAGTTTTTTTGTTTAAACAAGATGCAAAGTCAAGGCTTATTAGGTGGATTGCTTGATCACGTTCACCCTAATCTCCGACTATGATTCTGGTAATGTGTATATGGCTTTTACGGTTAGGTGAGTGTCATTCTCCCTTGGAATATCAAGCAAGAAATGGAAAAAATGTGTATGGATGAACAAAATGTGTGTGTGTGTTCAAAAGTGC
>CM042198.1:7228235-7269388 GCA_023539305.1 Ilex asprella
AAAAATGTGTATGGATGAACAAAATGTGTGTGTGTGTTCAAAAGTGCTTTCAAAGCGAAGAGAGACTTTCGAGCGTCGTGTTTTACTTCGGATGGGTATTCCAAGGTCGCCTCCTTAGAGAAAGAAAGTTGAATCACGTGAAGTCGATTTTGCAAAAAAAGAAAAAGTATAAAATCTTTTGAGTTTGTGTTTTGACGAGTGAAGTTTTGATTTAAAATTTAATGGAAATAAGGTTGGCTAATCTGAAGAATTCATTCAAATGGGAATGTCAAATCAAGTCCAAACATTTTTCCAATGATGCCTAGGAGTTTGATTGATTCTTAGGAAGTGAGGGACTAATGCGGTGTAGGCTCAAGCATACCCCGTGATAAGTCTACGATGTATCAAGAGCTCACAACCATATCCGCACTCAACCTAATCAAATCGAACACTTTACACTACGAGGGAGAATGGAGGAGAGTTGATTTAGCATACCCAAGAGGAAATCTCCCTTGGATTAGCCAACTTAAAGCTTAGCTACTCATATTTAATGCAAAGACATACATAATGTGAGAGACATTGTGAAGAGATGAAGATTGAAACTTGTATTAACGCAAGAAAAGTTAAACTACAAAGAAGTGCATTTAATACCCATTTGAAAAGCTTGGGAGGAAAAACTTAAATACAAACATGGTAGAATCTAGAATATGTAGCAAAACTTGAAATACACTTGAAATAAATGAGATTAAAGTGCAATAAATGAAGATTACAAGAGTATTCTAGCTTACAACAAGTGAAACGGGTAAAATAAATGCAAAAATTACAACTCCTATCTCTAAACCTGTCTTTTTCCCTGAACTTCTCTCTCTATAATGCTAAATAATAGTCTCCAAAGGTGTAACTCCCCTGCATTTTCGTCCATGAGGCCCTACAACATGTTTGTGCAGGTCTCCCATCAATGGGGGGCTGAGTTGATGGCTTGCACAGGCTAGGACAAGCCTAGCCTGCAACTTCCCTGGCTTCCACCCTCTCTCTCATCCTCATTAATGCATTGACCTCCAAACTCCAACCTTAAGTGTAGGGAGACATGTATGTATGCAGAGAATATCAAGGGATGTGTGGGAGAATTATAGATGAGACCCCCAAGTGATAGAGCTTGAGTTGCAGGGTGTTTGGCATTTCTGTGCAAAACCTTTCGGAAGGTTTTGGGAGGGGCATAGGTAGTTCAATGTGCAAACCTTCCGAAAGGTTTTCTCCAGATTTGCCTTTTTCTTGATTTCTTCGCCTTCCAAGCCTCCCTTTAAGCCACCCCTAATCTCCATTGACTTTGACCATTACGGTGTAGGCTTAACACAAGCCATTTCCAACTCTTTACCTACAATCATACAACAACATTATTAATTGTTTGTGTCATTGCATTTCCTCCCAATTTCACCACAAAAGCAAGTATAAAAGGATATAAAATCATACATAATGTGAAATATTTTGTGCTAATCACACCCCCAACTTGAGTTTTTCTAGTCCCAAGCAAACTTTATTTCAATTCACAAGGAATAAAACTACAACGTCCCATTCATAAAAGTAAATCATCAAACATTCAAAATGCAAAAATCCAAATGCAACTAAAGAAATAGACTTGGGCAAGATAAAAGGACACAACTGTGGTATTTTTCATTAATCATTTACAAAAGTTCAATACAATGAGTTAGAGTTCGAAAACAAGACGACCCAAAATCCTAGAGGTACTTCGACTAGGCCTACAAAACTAACCTAACTTTGCAAAACCTTAAACCAAAAGAAACAAAAAGAAAAATATGACGACGCAACTACTCGTCGTCCTCATCTCCATCATCATCATCAACGTCACTCCCATCACCACTCTCCTCCTCGTCGTCATCATCATTATCATCGAAGCCTCCCACCTCAACGACTATAGAAGTCATGGGAGCGGAGGTAGAAGCTCCGACAACCAAAGGAAGCGGAGGTCCACCGGGGATGGGTTCGCCTGAGAAAGAATGCTGAAAGATCTGGGTCACCATTAGTGACAGGCTAGACATCGGGGGCTCGAAGGCATCCAAGTGCTGCACCACAGTGCGGGCTTGGACAGAAGTAGAAGGTCTAGAAGATGATGGCCCTACTGAGGATGGCTCAGGTCCCGAGGAACTAGCTCACTCACCCCCAGTCCTCACTTCCCTCTTACTACTGCTTGATTTTCAAATCCCACCGGTCTCAGGGGGAGTAGCTTATCATGTGTATAAGACTTGGCCATGCAATGATCACACATCTTGGTGACAAGATTGGCTAAGGGGAGATTCACCTTTGACTTTGTAGCCTGAGCAAACTCCCAGATCAAAAGGGCCACATCCACCACCTTCCCTGTCATAAATACGTGGAGGAGGGATAGCTTCTCCACATTTGGGTTCTTCTCTGCACCTTTGGGGATCAATTGTAATGTAAGACCTTATTCATTATCCCATAGGAGTGCTTGATGTCCCTGACTAGAGTTGTCCCTTTAAATGTGGTCGGGTCCTCGTAAGAAAGCTGGACATACTTAGAAAGTGTTTTACTTCCTTAGACATTATATAGGTCGATGAGGGTATTAGGGGGAGGCCTTTGGTATTTCATCAATGTGGCAATTAAGTCTGGGGTCACTTCAAACCTCTTCCCCCTCACATTTTTCCTAAGAATAGAGCCATCCTCACCCACAACCTTCAAATTCTTATAAAATTCCCTACACAATGCAAGGTTATAGCTACTAATTGGCTCAAAACAAATCCCCAATCCATGGCTCTCGATAACCCTTACCACTTCATTGTTCGGCCCAAGAATGATTTTATCTACAAATCGCTCACATGTGACATTTTTCTCGTCTATCCTTTGCCTACGAGCATCATGTCTCGCTCTCATCCTCGTTTCCTTCCTATCCCCGCTACTCCAGCCCTCCACACTCCTCTTGTGGGAATCTGGACCTGTATGTTTTGTGCGGGCTATGAGAACCAATAGTGGCCCCAAACCAAAAAACGACGAAAACACCAACAACAGCCTCTCAATGGCTCAAAAGCATCAAGGGAAATCCTTCTCATGTGAATTATTGCAATGGAGTTAGATATTTTGGAGAAGACCATAGAGAACTTGAGATTTGGGGGAAAATTAGAAACCTATGGTTTTAAGGAGAAATCCAACAATTTTGGTAGAATTCTTTTAATAAACAACACTAACTATGGGAAATGGAAGATTTAAGGTTGGGTGATTGTTCTTTGAATTCTAGAAAAGATTAGAGATAGAGAAGAGAGTTTGGGAGCTTGAGATTTGAGGGAATGTGAAGGGTTTCCCGAAAAAATGAACTTAAAACCCTCATTTTTAGCCTCCTGCGCAAAACCTTACGGAAGGTCGAAGCAAACCTTCAGAACGTTTTGGCAGAAGCTGAAGCAAAAATTGTCCAGTAATGAAAACCTTACGGAAAGTCGAAGAAAACCTTCCAGAAGGTTTTGCCTTTTTTTCGAAACAATTCCTATGCTCCAAAAATCACTTCCAAACCAACTTATCTCAACTCCTAGACATTCTAACACAATATCAATGACATCATCTAAACAATTTCAGAAGCTTGAATCACAAATATAAACCAAAATTGACTGATCATGACCAAAGTTATTTTCGAAATTGCAATATGTTTTAAAATTTTAATGCTTTCAAAATACAAGACACGGATTTCCAAGTTTAACTACCAAAATGACTACCCAAAATGTAAAACTTAGATTCAAATGACAAGAGCATTAGTAAATCTTCCCAATATAAAAAACTTGAGTGATATTACCCCATCCTTTGAGCTTGGGGCTACAAAACACATTGTTCAAATGTCCAAATCATGCACACATGTGCATCACGATGGCTTTAAATACTATTCTAGAGTTTGCACCTACACATTCATTTTCAAACTCGTGTGTGTGTGAAATGACCATATAATTTATGCATTTACACAATAAAATTCACATTCACTTGGCTATCCAAATTCAGCTTCGATGTGAAACTCACCAAGGGTTTCTCTCAACAATTAATCACACATTGGTTATCCTAGCATGCTCTCTCTGTGTATATGTGAGATAGAATCTTGTGCACAAAATAAAATATACTCACAAATAATCCAAAAATGAAGTACATGCATAATAATGAAACAACCTTGGCATAATCCCATGAAAGGAATGCTAGGGCATTAGATAGCAAAATTAATTTCTCTTCTTATTTAAAAAAGTGCATTCCCCATGCTGTCTCTAGATCTTTTAGGACTTCAAAGGTTATAATGGGGCCTTGGGGTGATATTGAGAAAAATAAAATGAAAGATATAGGATAACAAAGAGGGGTGTTCCGGGTGACTAACCTTTATTGCAAAAAGATTTATCTTTTTATAGGATTTCCAGTCCTTCACCATCACTTCACTCTTTATTTCTTTTTATTATTTTCTTTAACATTTAAGGATCAAAGCATTCAAAAATGGCCTAAGATCATATCTAGATAAGCATGGGGAGCATTATGCATTTCAAGACATGTCAATCAACTACACAAATGCACTCTAACTAAAAAAAGCATAATTAGATTATTGAGCAGATTTGAAATTTGAAGAATTGTTCCTTGAGTAATTGTAAGTTCCCTTCAACAAGGATTGACACCAAAGCTCTCAAAGTTACTTACTCATCTCCACTACTCATGTCAAGCCCTAAAATGAGAACTTAAACCATAAATTGTCAAAATTACACATTCATGGTGCACTTATGGTTGAGTTCAAAGGCAAACAAGTATGTGATACTCTTAGGGTAGGATAAACCTCTATAATCTACTCATGTAATCACAATTCAAAGCAAAGATCAAAATTATCCATAAACCCACAACACTGTAAATAGAAGAATATAGATCAACATTCAGATATTCTTCACAATTTTTTTTAAAATTTTCACATATTTCTCAACTATTATTAAACAAAAATCTGTAGATCATGTGGAAGGTGTATTTCACCACAAAAATTTGTATCATCAACAAAAAATTTCACAAAAAATTGGTGTATCATAGTGCACCTCACCCCCAACTTGATTTATGCATTGTCTTCAATGCAGCAAAAAAGATATGGTATGCAATGAAGGACTTTAGAAGTTAAGTAAGGTTAGAGAACACCTCACATGAAGCTTTTGACAAAAACACAATAATTTGCATATTGGAAGAAAAAACAATACATAAAGATAAAGTTAGTGAACAAAATAACTTGGAAATTAAATGATAAAGTAAAGCGACTATACACTAACAACTACATGAATAGTTAATTGTCCAAACGATCTGGGTAAACCGGATCCACCAACTCTTCCTCCACCATTTGACCTTCAAAACCCTCGAAGAATGACTTAAGTCTTTGGTCATTGACATTGAATGTCTTGCCATCCTTGGGGTTTGTGATTTTCATGGCTCCATTGGGGTAGGCCACATTGACAAGATAGGGATCATCCCAACGGGATCAGAGTTTTCCTTGAAAGATAGAGAATTGAGAATTGTACAAAAGCACTTTCTGTCTAGGCTCAAATGTCTTTCTTAAAATGGATTTGTCATGAAAAATCTTAGCCCTCTCTTTTAAAATTCTTGAGCTCTCATATGCATCTCTATGGATCTCGTCTAATTCATTCATCTATAACTACCTATTCTCCCCGGCTATTCTCAAGTTGAAGTTTAAGGTCTTAATGACCCAGTAAGCCTTGTGCTCCATTTCAACCGACAAATGGAAAAACTTGACATAAACTAGCCTATAGGGTAACATGCCTAGAATAGTCTTGTAAGCAGTGCAGTAAGACCATAGGGCATCGGTCAACCTAAGTGACCAATCTTTCCTATTAGAGTTCACCGTTTTCTTTAGGATGTTCTTGTTCTCCTTATTAGCTAACTCGGCTTGGACATTAGTTTGTGGGTGATAAGTGGTGGATACCTTATGTGTGACGTCATGCTTATGCATTAAAGATGTTAATGGCCTATTATGAAAATGAGAACCATCATCGCTTATCATTACACGAGACATCCCAAACCTCAAAAAGATGTTCTCTTTTAAGAACTTGACCATGACCCGATGGTCATTAATCTTGGTTGGGATAGCCTCCACCCACTTGGACATGTAGTCCACTGCCAGCAGTAGCCAAAAGACATGGGGAATGGACCCATGGAGTCAATGCCCCAATAATCGAATATCTCAATTAAAAGTACAAGGGAAAGGGGCATCATTTCCTCCGGGCCACACTACCCAAACGTTGACATGTATCACATTTTTTACAAAAGGAAACACTGTCTTTGATTAATGAAGGCCAATAAAAACCTAATTGTAAAACCTTAGCTAAAGTCTTTTTGGAAGAGAAGTGTCCATTACACGCTTCAGAATGATAGAATGCAAGGACGTCCCATTGTTTATTCTCAGGTACGCATCTCCTCATTAGTTGGTCAAGGCAGTACTTGAACAAGTATGGGTTGTCGAAGTAAAAGTACTTCACGTCTGCCATAAATCTTTGTTTATCCTCTGGGCTCTAGTGTGGTGGAACTTGTCCTGTAGCAAGGTAATTGCAAATGTCAGCATTCCAAGGACAAACAGAATGAATGAAAAATAAATGCTCATCAGGAAATGAGTATGGGATAGGAATTTGCTCATCGGCATCTTAAATCACAAGTTAGGATCAATGGTCTGCCACCACGTTCTCCACTCCCTTTTTGTCTTTGATTGTCAAGTTGAACTCTTGGAGTAGGAGGATACCCCTGATGAGTCTCGATTTTGTATAATGCTTAGACAAAAGATACTTCAAAGAAAAGTGATCGGTATAGACTACTATAGGTGACCCAATGATGTAAGACCGAAATTTATCCAATGCAAATACTACGACTAGCAACTCTTTTTCAGTGGTAGTGTAATTCATTTGTGCCTCATTTAGAGTCTTACTAGCGTAGTATATTATATAAGGTTTCTTGTCTTCCCTTTGACCAAGCACAGTGCTAACCGCATAATCACTTGTGTCGCACACGAGCTCAAATGATAAATCCCAATTGGATGGTAGCATAGTTGGAGGTCTAGTGAGCATGCTTTTAAGTTTTTTAAACGATGTCTCACAATTATTCGACCACACAAACGGAACGTCTTTGGAAAGCAAGTTGGTCAAGGGTTGTGTCAATACACTAAAATCTTTTATAAAACGATGGTAAAAACCAGCATGGCTAAGAAACGACCTGATATCTTTGATTACTTTTGGCGTGGGAGGTTGGAGATTTCATCAACCTCGAATTTGTAGACTTCGATCCTTTTTGTTAAAACGAGGTGCCCGAGCACTATCCCTTGTGTTGCCATGAAGTGACACTTCTCCCAGTTGAGGACCAAGTTCTTATCCTCAAATATCTCAAGTAATCTCTCTAAGTTCTCCAAATAATCCTCAAATGAATCCCCAAATACTGAAAAATCATCAATGAAGACTTCCACGATCTTTTCCATCATGCATCTTTGAAAAGTCGTTAGGGCATTACACAACCCAAATGGCATGCTTCGGTAGGCAAAGGTACCGAAGGGGTAAGTGAAGGTGATCTTTCTTGATCCTCCAATGCAATCTCAATTTGATTGTAGCCGGAGTATCCATCTAAGAAACAATAGAACAAGTGTTCGGTTACTCTCTCCAATACTTGGTCGAGCAATGGCAAAGGGAAGTGATCATCTCTTATGTAAGATTTGAGCTTCCGATAGTCAATACACACTCTCCATCCGGTGACTATTCTAGTCAGAATCATCTCATTGTCCTCATTTACAACCACGTTAACCCCTTATTTCTTTGGTACCACTTCAATGGGACTGACCCATTTATTGTTGGCAATCAGAAAGATGATGTCCACATCAAGTATTTTGAGTACCTCGTCCCTCACTACATCCTTCATGATCAAATTCAACCTTCTTTGTGGTTGTCGGGACAACTTGGAGTGATCTTCCAGGTAGATGCGGTGTGTGCAAATGAAGGGGCTTATCCCCTTGATATCGGTAATCAACCAACCAATTGCTCCCTTGTGCCTCTTCAACATTGTCAATAGGTCATCTTCTTGATTTGGCTCCAACGAAGAACTTATTATGACCAGGAAGGTACTGTGCTCCCCCAATAATGAATATTTGAGGTTTGATGGCAAATACTTCAACTCCAAGTTCGGAGTTTGTACAATGGATGGAAAAATTCTCTTCTCATGATGTGGAAGCTTCTCAAATGTAGAGGTCCATTTTTCTACCCCATGTAAACTTTTTGGCTCCTCTTGATCAATAATCTCATCCCCCCAACTTAAACATGCTCAATAGCTCTAAGTGATCCTCCACCAAGGTATCAATCCTATTGACTTCATGTACTTCCTCATTGTCCCCCAGTTGTTTGCACAAATTGAAGACATTGAGTTTCATTGTCATATTACCAAATGCAAGCTTCATTAGAGCATTCCAACAATTAATGATGACATTTGATGTAGTCAAAAAAGGTCTACCTAGCATGACAGAAATTTGTGAACTAGGATTAGCAACCGGATAGGTATCAAGTACAATAAAATCAATAGGAAAATAAAAATTATCAATTTGAACTAAGACATCCTCAACTACTCCCCTCGGTGTTCTAATGCTTCGATCCACCAATTGAAGAGTGATTGAAGTTGGCTTCAACTCTCTAAGTTGAAGTTATTGGTACACCGAATAGGGTAGGAGATTGACATTTGCCCCCAAGTCAAGAAGCGCTCGTTCGACCCGATAATTTTCTATTGTGATGGCAATTGTTGGGCAGTCGAGGTCCTTGAACTTTGGTGGGGTGTTGGTCCTTAAAATTGAGCTCACTTGCTTGATGAGAATGTCTTCTTGTGCACATTCAACTTTCTTTTCACGGTACACAAATCTTTTAAGATGGGCACATGAAGGGATTTGCTTGATAGCATCGAGTCGTGGGATGTTGATCTTAACCTGCTTGAACATTTCAATAATATCAAAATAGTTAGCCACCTTCACAGGTGGCTTTAGACGTTGGGTAAAAGGGGTCGAAATAGGATATGCATGCACATTCACATCAACACTTTTTCTTTCTCACTCACATCACCCCCCTCGGAGTCATCCTTAGTCTCTTTCTCTTTTGTCAATGTGGGAGACTTTTGGAACACTAGTCTTGTCGATTTGTTTGCCACTCTTTAGGGTAGTGACCATCTTGATTTGATCATAACTCTCTTAGTGGGCTCAGATGACTCAACCACGTGTTGACCCCTAGGATTTTCTTAGGGTTGAGTAAGAAGTTTTCCTTTCCCTATGACACTGGTCAATTTCGTGATTTGAGTCCAAATGTCATTAAAAGTGGCGGCGGTTTGATTATTGATGGTGGTTTGACTTTGGATTAATTGATGCACCACATCCTCTAAATTTTTTTATGTGGTGGTTGGTAATTGGGTGGGTTGGTTGGTCCTCATTGACCAAAACTTTGTAGAGGCAGGTTTTGTAAAAAATCCTTATGGATTGGACCGCGGGTATTGGGAGCCAAACGAAGGACCTTAACCATGGTATTGATTTTACTTGGGAGGCATGTGAGGTGAGTATGAACTAGTCCCACGAGGAGTGAGATTTTCATTCTTCCAACTAAAGTTCGGGTGATTACTCTAACACGGATTGTATGTGTTCAAGTATAGGGAGAATGATTGCCTACTTTGATTGAAGGCATTGACTTGCTCATGGGTTACTTCTTTAAGTGCCAGAATTTTGGGGCACTCCGATATGGAATGCTTAACACTCTCACTAATAGAGCAAAACTCCTTGGTCTTGAAAATGCTGGACACCTCGTGTCTCCTATTGACCTCAAGAATCTCCACTTTCTGAGACAATTTGGTAATTTTGGAAAACAAGTCTTCCTGATCCCTGAAATCATACATCCTCCCCCACTTGGTTGATTATTATCCTAAAAAGACGTCAATGCATTGGTGGGATCTATGATATCCTAAGATTGTGCATTTTGTGCCAATGTATTGAAGTATTCTAGGGCCTCATCGGGATCCTTATTTAAAAACTACCCATTACACATCATATTGATGAACCGTCGATGGCCTGGTGTAATCGCTTCATAGAAGAAACTCACCAATTGCCATGGTTCAAAGCCATGGTGTGGAATGGATTGTAGCAACTCCTTGTACGGATCCCAACATTGATAAAATTGCTCATTGGACTTTTCCGAAAAGTTTTGGATTTTCTTTTTAAGAGCGGTGGTTTTAGACGCTGAAAAAAAATTGTTCAAAAATTTTAAAAGAATTTGTGCCCAAGAGCTTATTGATCAAGACTTCAAGGAATTCAACCACGATTTGGCTTTGTCTTTAAGGGAAAAGGGGAACAATTTCATGCCAGCTATGTATTCCATAGCATGATTAGTGAGGAAGGTTGTAACTATTTCCTCAAATTTCTTAATATGCAAATAAGGATTCTCTCTTTCAATTCCTTGGAATTGAGGAAATAGTTATAACATTCTCGGCTTAACTAGGAGGGGATGAGCTTAGGCCGGTAAAAGAATGCATGAGGGAGTGGTGCTACAAGTGGGTTGAAGATAATCCCGCATTGACCTCACCAGAGGATCAATTAGGATATGCATTCATTCCTAGGAGGGGGAAAATGCATTATAGGATTTGGCATTCTAGGGTCTTGCACTGTCCCGCCTCTTGGGACATTAGCACCAACATGCTCAAAATTATCATCAGCATCCTCGAGTGGGTCTTGGTTAAGATTCATGTTAGATTCTAGGGGTCGTCTAGCCAATCTACTTTGGTCGACCGGTCCTCACTTGCAAAAATAATATTTACAATTGAAATAAAAAGTACCCAAAAGTATATACAAGGAACAACATACCTCGGCCCGTGATGAGAATCATGAGACTTACCTCCGTTGTCCAAAAATCACCTTCTAATTCAACGCTTTGCCTTCTCTGAAAACGGCACCAAAAATGCTTGATCGCGTTCACCCTAATCTTCGACCATGATTCCAGTAATGTGTATGTAGCTTATACGATTAGGTGAGTGTCACTCTCCCTTGGATATCATGCAAGAAATGGGAAAAATGCGTGTGTGGATGAACAAAATGTGTGTGTGTGTGTGTAAAAGTGCTATGCAAGTGAAGAAAGACTTTTGAGTGTCGTGTTTTACTTGGGATGAGTATTCCAATGTCGTCTCCTCAGAGAAGAAAGGTTGAATCGTGTGAAGGTGATTTTTGTAAAAAATAGAAAAGTGTAAAATCTTTTGAGTTTGTGTTTTGATGAGTGAATTTTTGATTTAAAATGTAATGGAAATAGGGTTGGCTAATCCGAAGAAGTCATTCCAATGGGAATGTCAAATCAACTCAAAACATTCTTCCAATGGTGCCTAGGAGTTCGATTGATTTGTGGAAAGTCAATGACTAATGTGGTGTAGGCTCAAGCATACCTCATGACAAGTCTACGATGTATCAAGAGTTCACAATCACGTCCGCACTTATCCTAGTCCAACTGAACACTTTACACTATGAGAGAGAATGGAGGAGAGTTGATTTAGCATATCCAAGAGGAAATCTCCCTTGGATTAGCCAACTTAAAGCTTAGCTACTCATATTTAATGCAAAGACATACATAATGTGAAGAGACATTGTGAAGAGATGAAGATTGAAACTTGTATCAATGCAAGAAAAATTAAATTGCAAAGAAGTGCATTTAATACCTATTTGAAAAGCTTGAGAGGAAAAACTTAAATACAAACATGGTAGAATCTAGAATATGTAACAAAACATGAAATACACTTGCAATAAATGAGATTGAAGTGCAATAAATGAAGATTACAAGAGTATTGTAGCTTACAATAAGTGAAATGGGTAAAAAATGTAAAAATTACAACTTCCCTTTCTAAAACTATGTCTTCTTCCTTGAGCTTCTCTCTCTCTATAATGCTAAATAATAGTCTCCAATGGTGTAACTCCCATGCATTTTCATCCATGAGGCCCTATAACATGTGTGTGCTGGTCTCCGATCAATAGAGGGGCTAAGTTGATGACTTGCACAAGCTAGGACCAGCCTAACCTGCAACTTCCTAGGCTTCCACCTTCTCTCTCATCCTCATTAATGCATTGGCCTCCAAAGTCCAACCTTAAGATTAGGGAAGCATGTATGTATGCTGAGAGTTTCAAGGATGCGTAGGAGAATCATAGGTGGGACCCACAAGTTATAGAGTTTGAGTTGTAGGGGGTCTGGCATTTCTGGGCAAAACCTTCTGGAAGGTTGATGCAAACCTTCCGAAAGCTTTTCTTCTAGTGTGCAAAACCTTCTAGAAGGTTTTTCAGGGCATAGGTAGTTTAATGTGCAAACCTTCTAGATGGTTTTCGACCAAACCTTCTGAAAGGTTTTCTCCAAATTTGTCTTTTTTTTTTATTTCTTTAGTTTCCAAGCCTCCTTTTAAGCCACCCCTCATCTTCATTGACTTTGAGCACTATGATGGGGCTTAACTCAAGCCATTTACCACTCTTTACCTACAATCACACAATGACATCATTGCATTTCCTCCTAATTCCACAACAAAAGCAAGTATAAAAGGATATAAAACCATACATAATATACAATATTTTGTGCTAATCCTGGATCTTCCTCCTTCAGGAATTCCACTTGATTATTAAAGAGAAGAAGGGAGTTGAGAACATAGTAGTTGGCCTTTTATCACATCTTGTTTTTTATGACACACATGAGGACATTTCAATACCTGACACTTTCCCTGATGAGCACTTATTTGTAGTTAATATGATTAGTCCCAAGTATGTTCACATTGTTAATTTTCTTGTTATAGGGCAATTACCGGTGCATTTGAGTCCTCAAGTTTCTTAGTAGAGTTAAAGAAGTTCAATTTTATAATCCCAACTTATTCAATTATTGCTATGATTAGGTAATGAGGAGATGCATGCCAAATGATGAACAATAGCAAATTATTTCTTTTCTCCATTTGGAAGCATGTGGAGTGTGGCTTCAATTGGCTAACCCCTTTCAAAGATTGCTACCAATTTGTTAGAGTTGTGAGCATTGCCAAAGGTTAGGTAGTGCGACTTATCAGAATATGATGCCCTTTACACCTATCTTTATGATAGAGGTGTTTGATTGTTGGGGCATTGATTTCGTGGCTCCTTTCCTTGTCTCCTTCTATTTTTTTTATATTTTACTGATTGTGGATTACGTATCTAAATGGGTAGAGGCTATCTTGACTAGGACTAATGACCACAAGGTTATGATCAAATTTCTAAAAGAACACATTGTCTATATTTGGGATGCCTAGGGCAATTATTGGTGATGGTGATTTACATTTTTATAATCGCCCATTTGCTACCACTATGCATAAATATGGCGTTACACATAAGGTGTGACACCCCAAAATCCGGGGGTCCGTTGATTACCCAACAACCCGCGGAATACTCGTAGATATCGAATAACTCGATATCACACCGTTATGCCCCATTTACCGGGGTCCATAACTGAAGGAAATTTTGGCAGAGTCTCATTTGTACGGGGAGCTCTACCCAATACTCAACCTGTGCAATATAACTTCACATGACCCATCCGCGGCCAAATACAAAACAATGACCGCACCGGGTCCGTTTATAAGTAAACATTGGCCTCACCGGGTCCAATTACCCACACTTATATCAAAACATGCAAGACTATTCTAACGATAGTCTTTATAAGTTCTATTACAAATATTTGCAAAAGGCTACATGCTCAAAACATAAGTTTCACAAGTGTTTTACACAAAACATTAAGTAAAGTCACATGCGGCTTTCTTCATCTTTGAGGACCCAAATGGGAGCCATCCGTTGGCACATACTCCGCACCTAAAATGTTTCCCGTATAGGGTGAGCTAACGCCCAGTAGAGAATTTCCTACAGAGGCTACTCCCCCTAGAAGCATATGAAGAGTGTACATGCAACAATTTAGACACACATCCACCATTCCTTACAAGAACTTGCAGTCAATGCTGGAATTCTACTCTGTTATGCCATGAAATGAGATGCGACTCACTTATGCAGATTTTTCGAAGTCGTCCCCAACTCGCACGACACAATGCAGTACCAATGTGTAATGAACCCGTCTTTGACGGAAAACATCCAATGATCGTTTTGAATAAAAGTCATGTGGTTTATAAATCAGATCATTATGGGATGATACTCATTGACAGAGTATGTTTTTATTAACAAAATCTTGTGTCTTGTTGGGCAACAGATTTTGATATCTCAACCTCCGGTTTCGTAAACACCAGCACTTTTATGGAATTTCACCGCTGGCAAAGTGCCTAAACTATGTGACCGGGCCTTGGACCCGATGGAGAGTCTAGCCCTACTTGCTATACCCGACACAAGTTTTTCTCATACAATCATGCGACTCCATGTGACCATCGATCCACATTTCCAAGTCCACATATCAACCACCAAACATGGTGTTTGATTAAACATGCACCTCACACCCCCACACCCATGACTTATGCTTATGAATGTGATGCTCCATACACATGCAATGCAATGCCTCAATGCACACTTTCCACATGTTCAAGATGCAATGAATGCCTTATGAACAATTCAAACCACATATCAACATATGTCATGACAATATATGTCTTAAGCATACAATTACCAAAAAACATCATGAAACTAATATCTTAGCAACATATTAACATATTTTACCACAACATTCAACATGCTAAACATAGTAATGTAACACATGATTTCAATCACTCAAGGTATTTTATCAATCACCTTCAAGGCAACCACCATGATGAACACAAATCATGCTCAAACTCCACTAAGTTACAAGAAAGTTCACAAGTAACTATCATGCATCATTCTCAAGTCAAGAGATAGCCTAAGCCAATTCTCTATCCTTTTTCCTTAATTCCATAACTATACACAAATAGGAGGAACTCAAATGGAAGGAAAACCCTACAAGTCATCCTATAATTCATGTCACCAATCCATTTTATTCACAAGACACAATATTAACATACAGAGTGCCTACACACTACCATGTTCTAAGTGGTTTCACAATGAACTTCCACACCCAATTTCATGATAGAATTTATTCCAAGTCATTTCTACCGGAATAATCCCAAATAGGTGGATCCCTACATCCAATTAAACAATGATGTGATCTAGGTCATTTCCATGACCATTTAGTAAGTGTTAAGTCCCTAACACCCTACTCATCCCATACACACATTTCATATAAACAACCTAGGTTAGGAATAACCCCAAATAGGAAGAATCCTACAAGTCATCATATAACACGAGAAATTATTCTAAGTAATTTCTACACCACTATTTTCAAGTAGATATATTCTATCCATTTCCAACATCTATTTAAAAATATCATTAACAATAGTCAAGAGTTCTATACAAGACCTCATGCATCAACTCCTTCCACATGAACATCATAGGATGGAATAAGCCCAAAACACTCCATAATTTTTTGCTCCAAACAATCCAAAAATAGTCCACTAATTAGACACAAAATAGTACACTAATTAGCTACAAAACAATCCACTAATTAGCCACAAAATAGTCCATTAATTAGCCACAAAATAGTCCACTAATTAGCCATAAAATAGTCCACTAATTAGCTACAAAACAATCCACTAATTAGCCACAAAATAGTCCACTAATTAGCCACAAAACAGTCCACAAATCAGCCACCAAACAGTCCACTATTCAATTAAGTTACAAGAAAATATGCGGGTAACTTTCATATATCAACTACAAGCTAGAATTTAGCTTAAGTTCTTCCTACACTCAATTCTTCATTTCCTTAACAATATACAAGTAATATATATCCACATACACTTAACCACCCCTTATGGACATACTAGGAAAGAAATGAACCAAAGTAGGAATAACCTTACCTCTTGAATTGTGAGATGAAGACTAGAGCTTCAAAGCCTCAAGAACACCAAGAACACCAACAAAACCCAAAATCCTTGATTTCTCCAAAGAATCCACTTGAATCTTCAGTGAAATCCCTCGTTCTTAGTACGTACGCGTAGCCCTTGACGAGTAGAAGAACTTTAAGTCTTCGTCCAATGAATTCCGACCGACGGAACTTCGTAGATCTTGGATCAAAGACTTGGAAACTAACTTTTCTCTATTTTCTCTCCCTTATGGCCGGCCACCTTGTTTGACTAATGAATATCTTTTCAAAAAAATCAGATTTAAGTCTGTATTTATAGGCACAAATGTGCGGTTCACATCGCACTGCATATTTTCGACTTCTGGGTCCGTTTTTCGTCCAAAAACGATTCATTATAATTCAGATTAAGTTCAAATTAATTTTATTTGAAATTTTATTTAATTTTTAAGCATATTTAAAAAAAGTGTTTTTAGGGACCCCTGGAATTTCAGTCGCCACGCAGTCGCCTCGAACGACGTGCAAAAATTCGACTATCTCAGAATTCGACGAATTTTGTCGTGGTAACTAGATTTCACATTGCGAATACAATGGCGAACTCTGTTTTCACATCCGAGCTCTAGAACATGAGTATTGTAAATACGCATTATAGTAACAAATTACTATTTTACCCTTTCTAGAAAAAGTTCAAATTTTTCGGGTTTTTACATTCTTCTCCCCTTAAATGAATTTCGTCCCCGAAATTCACCTACACGTGTACATTCAACACATGCTTATGAAACGAGTTGTGATACCAAGCTGTGGTTAGAAGCATGTACCTTTATCCCCTAATTAGAACACAAGTAATTCTATCCTTAGAGTCATTACAATATACTGTACACCTCTGTCCCCTCTCTGGAACAATCAGAATAAGAACTGACTCCTATATAATTTGGCAATTAATACCGAAGCGTCCCAAGGTGAAACATTCGGTCTAAGAAACCCTTTGTTCAACAATTTTTGCTATGGGACCTAGAGTTCTTGCAACTCAGCAGGTGCCATTCTATGAAAAATCGTAGAAATAAGCGAAGTACCAGATATAGTCTGTGAAACTTATGTTTTGAGCATGTAACCTTTTGCAAATATTTGTAATAGACCTTATAAAGACTATCGTTAGAATAGCCTTGCATGTTTTGATTTAAATGTGGATAATTGAACCCGGTGTGTCTAATGTTTACTTATAAACGGACCTGGTGCGGTCATTATTTTGTATTGGGCCGCGGATGGGTCATGTGAAGTTATATAGCACAGGTTGGGTATTGGGTAGAGCTCCCCGTACAAATGAGACTCTGCCCAAATTTTGTTCAGTTATGGACCCCGGTAAATGGGGCATAACGGTGTGATATCGAGTTACTCGGTATCTACGGGTATTCCGTGGGTTGATGGGTAATTAACGGACCCCCGAATTTTTGGGTGTCACATAAGGTTTGTTGCCTACCATCCACAAACCAATGGCCAAGTTGAGTTGGCCAATAAGGAGATTGAGCATATCTTAGAAAAATGGTTAAACCTAATCGAAAGAATTGATCACTTCAGTTGAATGATGCTTTGTGGGTATATTGTATGACATATAAGAAAATTTTAGGTATGTATTCCTATCGGTTGGTCTATGGTAGAGCATGTCACTTGCTATTTGAGATGGAGCATCAGGCTTATTGGGCCATCAAGACCCTTAATTTTAACTTGGGTCTAGCTGGTAGTTAGAGAAAATTGAAATTGAATGAGTTAGGAAAAATTCATAGAGACGCACATGATAGTACCCTTATTTATAAGTAAAGGACCAAGGTTTTTCATGATTAGTCAATTTTGAGGAAGAATTTTTAACAGGGACAAAAGGTACTCTTATACAATTCTCGACTCCACCTCTTTCCCAAAAAACTTCACTCCCGTTGGGCCAGTCCTTTTGTGGTCCATTTGGACTACCCTCATGGTGCAGTAGAGGTTGAAAACCCTAAGAATGGTCAAACTTTTAAGGTCAATGGCCAATGATTGAAGTCATTCCTAGAGGGTTTGTCAATGGAGCAGACTGTAGAGGAGCTTGTTGATTCTGTATATCGGGACCATCAACTTGTGTAATAAACACCTTGTATAATAAAGTAGTTTAATTAGATAGCTTCTTCTTTCCTTTTTAGATAGTTTTGCCATTTTCTTTTATGCTAATTTGTTCTATTGTTATTTTGTAGTTGGTTTTGCTTGGACCTACACTCAGGTGTTCTCTTTCCCTTATCTTTTTATTTCTCATTGTATTCTTTTTGCTGAATTAAGGACAATGCAAATTTTAAGTTGGGGTGAGGGTTACACTAGGGTTTTACTCCTATTCCTATTTATTTTAGTATTTTTTAGTTTAGTGGAAAAAATGAAAAATTTTGAAAAAATGTCTATTTGAATGATACTTATTGTTTTCTTAAGAGCTATGAGATTTAGATATGCTATGTGATACCCGAAATGGTTGTATGTTGTACTCTAGAGACTTGTAGTCTATGCTTGAATATCATAGTGATGTTTGTATTGGAAACTCGAACTTTGTTCACAATAAGCATATAACTTCTATTGAGATTGATGAGATTAGATTCATGCTTTGAAAAAGCTTGACATCCATAGTAGAGATGCATGTATACACCCTATGACTATATTTCTTATCATGGTTAGAGGGTTATAATACATTTACTCTTATGATATTCATTTCATATCCACTGTTTTTCAATAATCTCATAATTCTAGTTTCAGTTAAGGGCATACAAGTAATTAGTTGGTTATATCACAATAAAGAGAAACACTTCTCCATAGTTTCTGAAAGATGATCTTAGGTCCGTCTTTGAATTTTATTTGAGCCTTAAGCCTGTTCTTTCAATTCAATATCTCTAGTATTCGTGCTTGAGCAATGATGAGTTTTGATTTCTTTACCTCAATTAATAACCAAGCCAGACACATAAGTATATATCTTACCTTGGTTATCCTTTGATGTGTTTTTATTTGATATATGTGGGGAGTTAAGGTCAAATTTTCAATCATGAATAAATAAAAAAGAAAGATGATGAGAAAAATGAAAAAAGGAAAATTTTTAGAAAAATGATATGGAATTGTGAAAAGAATGTTGAAAAATGAGAAAGCCAAATGCATGTGAAGGAAAAAGGAAAGATATGAGCATCTATGAATATATATATATATATATATATATATATGATTAGTATTGGAATTGTCTATGGGATAACCCGTTTTGAATCCTTAATTCCTTTGTTTCTTGAACCTTCACCCAATGCCCCATTACAATCGGATCCAGTCCTATTTGATTTTAGAAGTTATGGTTGAGTGTGTAAGCTTTAATGTTTATGAGATATACCAAATGCATTGCTTATATGTCCCTTAATATTCCTTTCATGAGATTATGTCAAGATCGTTTTATTTAACTTATGCACTTCATTTTTGAGAAATATGTGAGTAAAAATTTGTCTTGATTACATAAATTCGATCCTTACATATACATATGAGTGGAACAGTCATGATAATTAGAGAATTTCATTTCAGAGTGTGAAAACATTGGTGAGTTTTGGCATTGAAATTAGCTTTAAATAGCTAGTAGGAATATAAATTGTGTTTTCAAAGAATTTTTCTTATTTATTTTTCATCACCTTGGATTTCAATTCTTTTCCCGAGGAGACTACCTTGGACTTTTGTTTTAAGTTATTGCATAATACTATTCTCTTATGCTTGGGAACACGTGAAAATATAACCCATTGGAGGGCAAATATTTTTGGTACCATTGTCGAGAAATCAGTTAACGATAATCTAAGGTGTTACAGTGGTATTCATGTAGATCTTGTGAATTTCATCATGAGCCCATGTGCATATCTGTGTTGTAATTTATTTCTTGCTTTCTTGCAATTTTTAATTTTTAGGTTTGGTAGATTTGCATGTAGGTAGAGACCAAGCAGACCAACTTGATAAACATAGACAGGACTTACCACCTAATCGAACTATGAAGGATTATCTTCAACCTACTGGCTCTTCCATGTCATTGTGCATTATACTGATGGTACAAGCACACCAATTTATTGTTAAACTATGGATGCTCCAATTGTTCCCTCAATTCCATGGAGTGACAAGTGAAAATTGTTATCTTCATCTTAAGGAATTCGAGGAAGTAGTTAGTACATTCTTGGAACATAATGTACAACAAGAAATGGTTAGACTAAAACTCTTCCCTTTCTCACTCAAAGATAAAGCAAAGACTTGGCTAAATTCCTTGAAGCCATGCATGATCTCTATTTCGGATCAAATGCAACAAGAATTTTTGACTATTTTTTTTCTCATTCATAAAATTACTGCTTTGAAAAAATAGATTCAAAATTTTGTTGAGAAACCAAATGAGCAGTTTTATGTATGTTGGGAAAGATTTAAAGAGCTCTTAAACTCTTTTCCACACCATGACTTTAAACTAAGGCAAATGGTACTTTCTTCTATGAAGGTGTGATGCACCAAAAACTGGTGGTCCTTTGTCAATCCATTGATTACCCATCAACCCTCAGAAAAGCCGTGGATATCATGTTACTCGATATCACGCTGTTATGCCCTATTTATCGAGATCCATAATTTAACCAAATTCGAGCAGAGTCTCTTTTGTACGGGAGCTCTGCCCAAAAACACAACATGTGCAATCTTACAACATTGACCATACCGGGTCCATTTATCTATACTCATATAACAACATGCATTGTTATATTAAAATAGTCCATATAACTTCGATTACAATTCTTTTACATGCATTACATTCCAAAAACTAAATTACAAGTCTAGTTTTTTTAAAAAAATCATTTCAAGCCACATTTCGGCTTTTCTTTAACATTTAGGCCCCGATTGAGATCCTTCCACCGGCATGAAACCTGCACTTGAAATGTTTTCCCATATAGGGTGAGTCACGCTCAATAGGGTATCTCCTAAAAAGATTACTCCCCAACCTAGACGCATATGAAGTGTCACATGCAATTTTCAACAAGCAACATGCATTCCAAACAAGAATATGCAATTCAATGTAGGAAATCACCATGTCATGCCAATAAACGAAATGAGACTTACTCATGCTCTCATGCACTTTAACCCGAACCTTCACCGGATCCTACAATACAATGCCAATGTGTAATAAACCTGCCATTGATGTTATTCATCCGATGACATTTTTGAATGAAACAAAATCATGTGGCTTTGTTGGGTAGCGGAGTTTTAATGTCGAACTGCCGGTTCTGCACACCAATACACTTTTTTGGACTTGCACCGTCGGAAGTGTATAAACCAGTAACAAGGTCTTGCGCCCGAGGGAGTATCTATCCCTTTTTGTTTTTCCTAACACAAGTTTTTCATGCAACCTATGCGACTATGTTGAACCTTGGTCCAAGTATACCGAGTTCACTTGTCAACCACCAAGGATGGTGTTTGACCAAACAACAAGCACACACACCCACACTCATACCTTATGCCCTTGAATGTGATGTCTCCATGCATACGCAATGTAATGAGTAATTCCAACATCAATATCATATCCATATGTAATGAATGTCATATGGATTATTTCAACCACATTTTAACACATGCAATGGATATTTACAACCTAAGCAAATAATTTACATAATTCACCCCAATGCCAATATATCATAAGCACATATCAACATATGCATTTCTAATTGTAATTCTTATCATAAGCATATGATTTTATTTTACCACATCATCCAAACATCTTGTCACATAATCTCATGAAATTAAAAGACTTTATCTCACATAGGCATTTTATCAAACACCTTCAAGGCACCAAATCTTGTAATCACCTAAAATGCCCTAATTTATCACCTAACTCAAAAAAAAAATCATATTAAATGATTACCCCATACCCAATTATCTAAACTTCCAAGAAATCACAAACTAGCAATTTCTAACTACCAATTCACACTTGAATTGAGCCTACCCATTTCCATTAAACCAACTATAAAAGACAAGTGTTAAAATACACAAAAAAGTCCACCCATTTCATATATTCTTCCTAGGTTGGAAATAAACCTAGTTAGGATAAAAATTCTACCTCTTGAAACGTAAAATCAATGGTAGAACCTTCAAGAATATCACCCAAGTCCGAAACTCTTGATTTTCCAAAATTTCGTATCAAAAAATTCTGTTAAATCAGCTCTTTTTGGTACGTAGGCGTAGCCCTCGATGAGAAGAACAACTTTCGTTCTTGGCCCGAGTGGATTTGACCGTTAGAACTCCATAGATCGTAGAGAGAAAGTTGAATTTCTCTCTTTTTTCCTCTCTTCCACCAACGTTGAACCCAACAGAGAACCCAATAGAAAGATTTCTGAAAAATCAGATTTTTTACCCCTATTTATAATTTTAAAGCTTGGTCCACATCGCACCACAGACTCCTCCTTTCCTGGGTTCGTTTTCGCTCTAAAACGATTAAATTTCGTACCATTTTAAGCTCAAAATATTTTAAATGAAATTTATTTAAATTATTTTCTAACTTTCAAAATTTTAATAAAAATTTTATTTTTGGGGTCACCCGAGACTCGACCACCTCATAAAATGCAAAACAATTGACTATCTTGAAATTCAACGGAATTTGTCTTGGTAACTAGATTTCATGAGACAAATCCAATTGTGAGGTCCGTTTCGTCATCTGAACTCTAGAAAAATAATGGTTCTCAACTTGCACTGTAGTGGCAATTTACCATTTTCCCTTTCTCATAAAAAGTTCAATTTTTTCGGATTATACATCCTTCCCCCTTTAAAAGAATTTTGTCCTTGAAATTCACACACACACATGCATATGCAACAATCATATAATACTAAATGACAATAAGAATGTACCTCTATCCTCGAATAAGAAAGGATAACTAGTACGTATAGTGTCCTCACGCTCTCATGTCGCCCCTCCAACTCTTCGGTGCTGCCACAACACCTTCACTAGCCTCACTGTCTTGCCTGACAAAACCAGCTCCCGGTTATCCATGATACGCACCGGTCCCTCTTTGAAGGTCCCATTTGCATCAACTTTCAACTCACCACAATCCACTACTTGTGTCGGATATGAACTATACTTCCAGAGCATAGAGACATGGTACACTGCATGAACACTCGATAAATTTGGTGGCAACGCCAACCGGCAAGCAACTGTGCTAACCCTCTCAAGAACCTTGAAGTGCCCGATATACCTAGGCAACAACTTTCCTCGCTTGCCGAACTTTACCACTCCTCTTTAAGGCATCACCTTCAAGGAGACATGATCTACCACCTTAAACTCTAGAGATCATCGTCATCTGTCGGCGTAGCTCTTCTGCCTGCTCTAAGTAGTGAGAATGCGCTTTTGTATCAAGTCCACCTTCTTCCAGGTGTCTATAACCAAATCTAGATCCGTAGAGGGTTTTTCTCCAACCTCTGTCTAACAAACCGGAGAACTGCACGACCTCCTATAAAGTGCCTCATAAGGTGCTATCTGTGTGCTCGCCTAATAATTATTGTTGTAGGCGAACTCTACTAAGGATAAATATTCTTCTCACCTACCCTTGAGATCTAGGATGTATGCTCGTAGCATGTCCTCTAAAGTCTAGATGGTCCTCTCCGACTGACCGTCCATCTGGAGATGAAAAGTTGTGCTCATCATTAACTGTGTCCCTATGGCCGGTTAGAAACTCTCTCAAAAATGAGCTGTAAACCCAGGATCCCGATTCGATACTATAGATACGGGCACCCCATGTAATCGAAAAATCTCTCGTATGTACAATCGGCATAATTCCTCCTGTGTGAGGTCATCCGCACGACCAAGAAGTGTGCCGACTTCGTAAGTTGGTCCACTATCACCCACACTGCGTCATGTCCCCGAGATATTCATGAAAAGTGAGTCACAAAATCTATCGTGACATGCTCCCACTTCCACTCAACCACCTCCAAAGGCTGGAGCAACCCTGCAGGTCTCTAGTGCACAGCCATAACCTGCTCACACATGAGACATCGACTAGCGAAATCTCTAATGTGCCCCTTCATCTCGCTCCAAAAATACTGGCGACAAAGATCTTGATACATCTTTGTGTCTCCTCTCTCAGATCCGTCGACTGGGGAACCATTATCCTTCACCTAAACTTAAGACCAACATCCGTGTGAATGGCCAAGCTCTCGTCACTTGTACCCGACCGTACCCGGTCTCTGATGGATAATATCTCCTGTCCTACCCCTGGGATTCGATCACTTTGATCAGTAAGGAAGGAGTAGCCATCAAAACTCCCCAAAGTGACCTGAGTCTGACCCTTGTAACGCAACCAGAATTGTTGCACAGTCTCAAGCATCTGCCACTCTTAAGAAGCCACACTGGCCAAGACTCCCGACTTCCAGCAGAGTGCATCAGTCACTACATATTCTTTACCAGGATGGTAATGCAAAGTGAAGTCATAGCCCTCTAAATACTCCATCCACCTGCGTTGCCTTATGTTGATGTCTCACTATGTGAAGATGTACTTTAGACTCTTATGGTCTAAAAATAGCTCGAATTTCTCACCGTATAAATAGTGGTACCAAGCCTTCAAGACAAAGACAATGGTCGTCAACTCCATATCATGTGTATGGTAATTTTGTTCGTGGTTCTTTAACTTTCGAGAACCATAAGCTACCACTCTCACGAACTGTATCAAGACACAACCAGTCCGTCCTTAGAGGCATCATAATAAATTGTGTACTTTTGTCCCCTCTTCGGAACTATCAAATTCGGTGATGAAGTAAGTCTCTTCTTTAACTCTTAGAATGCCCTCTCACACGAGTCAAATAATAATAGAGAACTAACTTAGTATCCCAAAGTAGGGATCAAATTTGAAAATTTGAGATTTCTCTCATTGTCTCACTAGTAGAGCGTGTGCTACCACTAGTAGATATTTACACCCTGAACCATCCCGTTTATTATTTTTTCGACCCCAATGTTATATTCTCTAACCCTAGTGTCTCCTTTTTATATAAACTTCACCATGCATATACTTCAAATAAAATATAACACAAAACATGTGGCATATTAATGCACATAACAACAGATACACAATGAATGCATTGGTTGAGACCCATGCCCATCAAGCCCTAGGTAAATCATGTATCTAGGCTCTGATACCAAGCTGTGATGCCCCAAAAATCGGGGTTTCTTTGTCAATCCGTTGATTACCCATCAACCTACAGAATTACTATGAATACAGTATTACTATATATCACGCTGTTATTTTCCATTTACCAAGATCCATAATTTAATAAAGTTCGGGCAGAGCCTCCTTGGTATGGGAGCTCTACCCAAAAACACAATCTGTGTAATTATACAACATTGATCACACCGGGTCCATTTATCCATACTCATATAACAACATGCAATGTTACATTAAAATAGTTCATATGACTTCAATTACAATTCTTTTACATACATTACATGCCAAAAATAAAATTACAAGTCTAGTTTTACAAAAAAAACATCATTTAAAGCCACATTTAGGATTTTCTTTAACATTTAGGTCCTAATTGAGGACCTTCCACAGGTGTGAACCCTGCACCTGAAATGTTTTTTCATATAGGGTGAGTCACGCTCAATAGGGTATCTCCTAAAGAGGTTACTCTCCAACCTAGATGCATATGAAGTGTCATATGCAATTTTCAACAAGCAACATACATTCCAAACAAGAATATGCAATTCAATGTTAAAAATCACCATGTCATGCCATGAAATAAGATGAGACTAACTCGTGCACTTTAACCCAAACCCTCACTGGCTCCCACAACACAATGTAATGTCAATGTGTAATAAACTTGCCATTGATGTTATGCATCCGATGACATTTTTGAATGAAACAAAATCACGTGTCTTTGTTGGCTAACGGAGTTTTAATATCGCACTGCCGGTTTCGCACACCAATACACTTTTTTGGATTTGCACCAGCGGAAGTGTATAAACCAATAACCGGGTCTTGCACCCGAGAGAGTATCTATCCCTTCTTACTATGCATGACACAAATTTTTCATACAACGCATGCGATTATATGGAATCTTGGTCCAAGTATTCCGAGTCCACTTGTCAACCACCAAGGATTGTGTTTGACCTAATAACAAGCGCACACACTCACACTCATACCTCATGCCCAAGACTGTGATGTCTCCGTGCATATGTAATGTAATGAGCAATTACAACATCAATATCATATCCATATGTAATGAATGTCATATGGATTATTTCTACCACATTTCAACACATGTCATGGATATTTACATCCTAAGCAAATAATTTTCATAATTCACCCCAATGCCAATATATCATAAGCACATATCAACATTTTCATTTCCAATTATAATTAATATCATAAGCATATGATTTCATTTTATCACATCATCCAAGCATCTTATCACATAATCTCATAAAATTAATACACTTTATTTTACATAGGCATTTTATCAAACAACTTCAAGGCACCAAATATTGTAATCATATAAAATGCTCAAATTTATCACCTAACTCTAAAAAAAATCAGATTAAATGATTTTTCCATACCCAATTATCAAAACTTCTAAGAAATCACAAACTACCAATTTCTAACTACCAATTCACACTAGAATTAAACTTACCCACTTCCATTAAACCAACTAAAATAGGCAAGTGTTAAAATACATAAAATAGCCCACATATTTTCATATATTCATCCTAGGTTGAAAATAAACCTAGTTAGGATAAAAATCCTATCTCTTGAAACGTAAAATCAGTGGTGGAACCTTCAAGAATATCACCCAAGTCCAAAACTCTTGTTTTCCCAAAATAATGTCTTGGAAAATTTGGTGAAATCAGCTCCTTTTGGTACGTAGGCATAGCCCTCGAAGAGAAGAACAATTTTTGTTCTTGACCCGAGTGGATTCAACCGCTAGAACTCCGTAGATCGTTGGGAGAAAGTTGGATTTCTCTCTTTTTTCCTCTCTTCCTCTCCAATTTTGAACCCAAAAGAGAACCCAGCTGAAGGATCTCTAAAAAATCAGATTTTTTAACCCTATTTATAATTTTAAAGCTTGGCCCACGTCGCGCCACACGCTCCCCCTTTTCCGGGTCCGTTTTTACCCCGAAATGATTAAATTTCGTACCAGTTTAAGCTCTAAATTTTTTATATGAACTTTATTTAAATTATTTTCCAATTTTCAAAAATTTTAATAAGATTTTGATTTTTGATGTTACCCGAGACCCAACCAACTCGTAAAATGCAAAAAATCTAACTATCTCAAAATTTGACAAAATTTATCTGAGAAGCTAGATTCCGCGAGACGAGTCCAACAGTGAGGTCTATTTATTCATCTGAGCTCTAGAAAAAATAAGGGTTCTCAACCTGCATTGTAGTGGCTATTTACCGTTTTGCCTTTTCTCATAAAAAGTTCAATTTTTTTTCTCTATTTTACAGAAGGAATTATCTTCACATTGCCATTTCATTGACATGTTGTGCAATAAAAAATTTTGATATAAAGAGCTAGAGGAAACTCTAGAATATTTGATTGTTTGGCAAAGAATGCCCAGTCTTGGGACATCTTGGACCCTGCTGAATGATCAGCAACATCCGCATGCCCTCTATCGTCTGGTGGAGGAAAATATATGTTGAGAGATCAAGATGATCTCCTAGCCAAGATTTCTAAAATTTCAAAGAAAATGGAAGGTTTAGTTTTTCAAAAGGTCAACGAGGTGACCAGTGCATAAGGCTGAGGACCGTTGCTCGATTTGTAAGTTCATTGAGCACCCTACGAATGAGTGGCCAACTATTCCTATGTGTGGAGAAATGCATAAGCAAGTTAATCTATTTAATCAACCAAAGCAGTTGTTTTCTCCATACTCTAATACTTACAATCTAGGATACTAATACCATCCAAAATTTAGTTGGAGATCCGATAATGCTGCTCAACCTCAACAATACCCTCATACTACACATTTTTTACCACCAAACTATGCTAGTCCTTCTAATGCTCAAAAGGTCCCTCTATCGGGCCCTCCACAGCACGAGTTTGTTCAGAACCCACCACCACAACCTCAAGCTCAATAGTTTGGCCACTAACGTTAACCCGTAGTACCTTTTTACCAACCACCCCATAAAAGGAGCATTGACGGCTTGTTACAACAATTCATTGAGAACAAAAATACAATCAATAATAAGAATTCAAAGGCTTTGAATGAAATTAGGTCTCAAATTAAAATGATTAACACGACCCATGGGGTAATGCAATAAGAGAAAGGGAAATTCCCTACTCAACCCTAAGAGAACCCCAAAGGTCAACACATGATTGAGACCTCTAAGAATGTTAAACAACTAAAGTCTATTATTACTTTTAGGAATTCTAAAGAAGTAGATATGACTATCCCACCCATGGTTTATAAACCTGCAAAAAAAGTGACCTCGGGTGATTTAAAGGGGACTAAGCTGTCTGACATCATTGATGCCAACGATTATGAGTTGTGACCCATAAGAATATGATGTCTCTTCCCCTATACTTGTGATAGAAATTTTTGACTGCTAATGTATTGATTTTATAGGTCTTTTTCCTATGTCTTTTGGATCTGCTTACATTTTATTAGCAGTTGACTACATATCTAAGTGGGTAAAGGCTATCCCATCTAGGACTAATGATCACAAGGTTTTGATCAAATTTTTGGAAAAAAAAATATGTTATCTAGGTTTGGAATGCCTATGGAAATAATCAATGATGGTGATTTACGCTTTTGTAATAGGTCATTTGCTAATCTCATGCATAAATATGGTACTACAGACAAAGTTTCTATAGGTTACCACCCACAGACTAATGACCAAGTTGAATTGGCTATTAGGGAGATCAAGCACATATTGGAAAAAATAGTTAATCTTGATAGAAATGATTGGTTACTTAGGATAACTGATGCTATATGGCTTATAGGTTTGATTTTAAGACATAATTAGGTATGTCTCCTATAGGATAGTTTATGGAAAAGCTTATCATCTGCGGGTAGAGATGAAACATAGAGCTTATTGGGCAAGAAATACTTTGAACTTTAATTTAAGACTTGTTAGTAGTAATAGAAAATTGGACTTAAATGAACCTGAAGAGATATGAAGAGATGCGTTTGAAAGTACTCAGATTTACAAGGAGAAGGTAAAAAAATTTCATGATAAATCTTTTTTGCTAAATAACTTTGGATAGAAAGTACTTCTGCATAATTCTTGACTTCATCTTTTCCTAGGTAAGCTACGCTCGAGATGGTCAAACCACTTCATAGTGCAAATAGTTTTTCTGCATGGAGTGTTAAGCTTGATAACCCAAAGAATGGACAGACATTTAAGGTAAATGGTCATCGTTTCAAGCCATTCTTGGAGGGTTAACCATTAGAGGAGCCTATGGAGGAGCTTGCTGATCATGTTTATCAAGATCTTTTGACTAAGTGATCTCCTTCCCTACAAGAATTGTTGTATATTAGTTAGTTGTTTTTCTTTACTTGTTTTTTAGTTTAGCTGTTTGATTTCCTTTTGGAGCATTCTCTTATCTTCTTCATTAGTTGACAATGCATAATTCAAGTCGGGGGTGAGGGTTTACACCGCTATTTTTTTGTTTTCTTTCTATGTTTCTTTTTGTTTTTTTTTATTCTTAGTTATTTTTTTTATAAAAAAAAATATGCTTTAGCTATTTGAAAGTATGATGCATGAGTTGAATTCTTTGAGAACTTTGATGTGTTGATGGTAATTTAAGTTGATTACATGTTGGCTATTGGATGGAATTTATTATATGCTTGAGTATTATGATTATATTGCCATGAAAAAGCTCATAATTTTATGCACCATTATTGCTTAATTCTTGTGATTTTTTGAAATGGGTTTTTATCTTTCAAAACTTGGCTTGTATAGTGGAGACATATATATGACCTTGTGAGTTTGAAGCCTATCATCTTGGAGGGTTGTATGACAATTACTTGAGAAATATTTCTTTCATCACTTGTTTAGATAGTCTCATCATATTTGTTTTGCTTAGAGTATGAGGAATAATTAGTTGATTGTATCTCTATCAATTAAAATTTGTTGTTGTTCTTAGAAAAATATTTTAGGCCATCTTTTATATAATTTTGACTTTTAGCCTATTTTTTCTTAAAAAAAATTCCTCTAAGCCATGATTGAGTCTTTTTTAATGTTCAATTCTTAGCCATAAAGTTTAACCAAGCCAATTAAAATTGTATATATACCTTACCTTGGTTATCCCTTGAATTGCTAAGTTTTTATTAAGAAAGTTGGGAGAATTATGGTGAAAGCTCAAACATGGGCAACATGACAGAAAAGGGAATGAAACTGAAAAGGAAAATTGGAAGAATCAGCAAAATTCTTGAATTGAAAAAGAAAAGCCAAAGGCATGGCAAGTAAAAAATGAAGTGGAAACAAAAAAGAGGGATAAAGAGAAATATTCAAAAGGAGTCAAGTGGTACAAAAGAAAGCAAAAGTATCATAGGACAACTCTTTTTGAATGTTTTAATCCTTCATTTCTTTTACCTTTAGCCTTAATCAAGTCCTAGTTGATTCTTAGAGAAATGGTGAATTAAACTACCTCATTGGATAAAGAGATACATACATGGCGTTATTCTTATAACTTTAACATTCTTTCATGAGATTATGTCAAAATTGATTCGTTTATGTAAGATCCCGTATTAAAATTAAATAAGAATGCTATTATCTTAAGAGTTATCCTCGTATGAATAAAATGATGGTAGAAACTTAGAATCATTGTTGAAAGATTGATCACGAAGTTAGAGTTTCGAACAAATTAACTTTTGGGTCAAACTTAGTTTCAAAGGTGTGTAAACTTACGAAGGATGATTAGGTAAGTTTCTAAATGTTTTTAGGTCAAAATAATACCTCCATTAAATCCAGAATGTCGAAAAACATTGGGAGAGGTAATATGGGGTATATTAAAAGTTAGGAAGTATCCCGGAGTTCAAACACATTTTAGATAAAATTTGGGTAGAAAGAATTTTAGATATTTCTTAGTATTTCAGCCATAAATTCTTACTTTTAACTCCAATGGCTTTTGGGAAAGTAGAAACTAGACTTCAAGCGCTACAAAAGTGTATTTCACGAAAATTTTCTAAATCGACTTTTAAATAAGTCAAAATTTGTCTGGAAGTTGAGGATATTCTGTCACCCATGTCCGGACAGGAATAGACACGCGTCCGGACGTGTTTTGCAGAATGTTAGGCGCAAAAACACGCGTTCAGATGGTAAGAAACACGCGTCCAGACGCGCCAAACTAAGGGCTACAAGCCTTAGACTGGTTTTGTATATTTTCTCTCCACTTCTCACCCCATTTCATCAATGCAAACCATAGAAAGGAAGGAAAGAAGGGGAAAATCAAGGGATTCAAGTTTGGAAGCATCAACTCTCTTTCTTCTTCACACAAATCTAAGGAAGCTAGGTAGGGGTTTTCTTACATTCTCTTACATTGAGGTTAGGGTTATTATTTATGTATTCCCTTGACTCTAAATCATATCTATTTACTATGAAATCATCATCCCTTGTCATTCTTGCAATTATTACCTTGTATTAAACTATGTTATGGTTGGTAACCCCTAAATCTCATGTATGCCTTTGAAACCCTAGTTTTCAAGGGAAAGGTATTATCTCTTGATTTCTCCTTAGTTCTTGATTCCCAACCTTAAATATTACTTGTTTTAAGCTATGTTATGGGTGGGTAACCACTAAATCTTTGGTATGGCCTTCGATACCCTAGTTTTCAAGGAAATTGATTTTCTCTTGATTTCTTCTTTGTTCTTAATTTCAAACCATGATATTTGTTTGTTATTAGTTTCAAGACTTTATTGTTCCCTTGTTCTTAATTGCAAAACTTTAGTGCTTTATATTGAACAATAAAATGGTATTTTTTATGATCTCATGTATTATTCTTAAATTGCTCCATTGGAAAAATGTATGCTGATTTGGATGCGAAATTGGGGATATTTGTTTTATTGTGGAACTTGCTTGTAAATTGAGCAAATGGTTGATGTTGTATCTCTTGTGTGGTTGCAAGATATGAACATGGGCTACTATTGACAGGGTATCATGGAGTGGATAGATGCCTTCTTACTCTGTGCAAGGCAGAAATTTTCCTACCACTCGTAGTGGGGTTAGTGCATTGGTAAACTAAACCACTATCGCTCACGGGGTAGTAATGTGTATGTGTATGCGTGGAAAATGATATTTTCGATGATGACCAAGCGGGGTCTTGCTTCATACCTGAGATACGAATACAATTGTCTATCGTTCATTCTACCAAAAATGGTTTTTACAAGAGTTTTGGGAAGTATGAGATTCCACAAGAACTTATTGGAAATGGTTTATGGGGGAATGGATTATGTTTGGAAATGTTTTGTTAATTGTATTCCTTAAACTTGAGATCTATATAAATGTCACGATTCTATTTCAAAAGCTTTATATGTTATTTGTGAAATGAGACCGACCTGTTTTATATGATTTCTAAACCTTGTTTAAGTCTGGGAGGATTTTCCTACAAAGCTTAGTGCTCACCCCTTGCATACAAATATTTTTTAGATTAGTTTATTTTTGATTCATTAAAAAAAAAGGAAATAGAAAAATAGGAATTTTCAGGAGAATTGGAGTTCTACCAGCAGAATGTGTATTTCTTACTTGTAGATACTAAAACAAAAGGTCGTTCTATCGGTAGGACGTGCATCACCTACCGGTAAGTTTTGAATCTGATATGGTAGATGAAGGTTTTTAGGAATTTGAAGGTTTTCTTTACTTCTTCACTATAAATACTTCTCTTTCTCTATAGAAAACCTTACATGAACTTGTCCAAGTCCTTAGTTTCTTCAAGTCTCTCCAATTTCACTTTGATTCTTTTCTTGATCTTCAATTTTAAGAATGGCTCCTAGGAAAATTCTATCCCAAATTGATTTTTCTTATGAAAGATATGGGTCTATCCTAGTAGCTTGGGTCCTTGTGGTTGTCATAGTTTCTATTGTTGTGCCAAAGATAGCAAGAACAAGGTCGGTTCGAATAACCTTGAAAACACTTTTGGAGCTACCTCTATATCCTACTGCCCTCAACACAAAGTCGGATGATGAAGAGAAAAAAGACATACCTACTGCACTCAAGAAGACTTCATCTTTGAATCCTTGGGCTGCAATCTTCTGGTATGGCTTCTCGTTGCCTCGGTACACTCCATGGTGATGGAAAGAATGAAGGAAACAATAAATATTAGGGCTAAGGCTACTACTTCTTAAGAGTAAGGTTTGGATACGGGGAAGAGTTTCTAGACACTAGTGATAATTTCTAATTTTGAGGTGGGGAATGATGTTTCTGGGTCAAATGGAGATGAAGCTTAATTGAGAGATGCTCTTACTTCTGAGTCGAAGTGATAGAATTTAGAAGTTACCTTTTTTCTTTTTAGGACAGTGAGCATATAGGGTCTAGTAGAACCTTAGGTGTTTTCTTCGAAATAGTTGTCTTGATTAAAGCCTATGTATAAGAACCTCTAGGAGTTAGGCTCTATTTTTTTGGGGGGGAGGGGTCAATCTGGACTCAAAATACTATGACATAATGAATGCAAACACATCTTTTGAATTATACGCTGGGTAATCTATTTAATTTATGATTTATGATTTGATTACTAGGTTATGTCATTCTTGCCTTGGATGCTTGAATGTTTGTTTTTATTTTTATTTTTAGTTTAGATGTTTGCTAGAGACTAGCAAAACTTATGTTGGCGGGTGAGTTGAGTTCTCAATATTGCATTATTTTATAGCATAACGTATTCACTTTAGGCTTGCTAACAAACTAACTTGCTTCACTTAGTGTATATTGTGTCTTATGCTTTGATTTATGTGTTTGCAGGTAGTTTATGTGTAAAGGGGGATATTAAGCATTGATAGGATAGCAAGGGCAAGTTAGGATTTAGTTTGCTAAGGAAAATATGAAGTCGGGAGCCTTAGAAGTCATTCTGAAGAAAAGAGAAGTTCTACCGGTAGGTGTTATACTGGCAACAAGGAAGAAAAATGAAGATTCTACCAGTAGGAAAATAGTTCTGTTAGTAGCCTGAATTACAGAAGATTAGTGTAGAAGTCCTACCAATAGGTGGTACATGTCTACCAGAAGGAAAACTTACAAAAGTTTGTACCTTTTCATCAAAGAAGTCCTACCGATAAATGGTACATGTTATACCGGTAGGAAATGTCCCAGAATTTTGTCAGAAGAAGTCACATTGCTAGGTGAAAGATGTTCTACCGGTAGGAAAAGCCACAAATGTTTTAGAGATTTTTTTAGGCAATGTTCTACCGATAGGTTTCATTTTTCTACGGGTAGGTCTTGCTGCAAAAAGAGTTGCTACCGATAGGTAAAGATCAGATTTTGCCAAATCTTGTAGGAATTTTCAATTAATCGGAAGAGGATATAATTTTGGGAGGGATATATATATATATATATATATATAAGGCCCTATGGAGAATACAAACACTTTTCAGATGCTTCTTCAGCCTTTTATCTACTTTTCTACGTTTAGATAGTGTTACAGTTATTCATCAGAGCTTTGTTGTTGATCTTTCTTTCTAGTTCTGCTTTTCAATTGTTCCTGCAATCATACTTTTTTTCTTTAACTTAAAGATTTATTATTTAACTTCAATTTTCAATACAAGCGATTACTTTCAATACCTGTAGGATATTGATTATGTCATCATAAATTTTCTTTCAATTGTTATTCTTAGTTCTATTTGAAGTCTTTAATTGAAAATTATCCATCTATATTAGTTGAAATTCAAAAGCAGATGAGTTATATATTTAGAGTAGAAATCCTTGTTCATAGGTGGGATGAATTCAAAAGATTATCTAGCTTTTACAAATATTGAATTTTGTTATCATTAATAGTTAATTTCCAAACTCAAGAATTTTTCCTTTTTATTTTTATCACCTTGAATTTCAATTTTTTTCCCGAGGAGACAACCTTGAACTTTCATTCAAGTTACTACATGATACTATTCTCTTACACTTGAGAGTCGTCAAGAAAATACAACCCATTGGAAAGCAAGCATGCCCTAAAGCACCGGTTGGGATAAGGTATCAGCCACCGCATTCTCAACTCTTTTCTAATCTTTGATAATCAAATGGAATTCTTAAAGGAGGAGAATCCACCTAATAAGTCTTGATTTAGCATCCTTCTTAGACAACAAATATTTCAAAGCATAAACAACAATAGGCAAACCAATAATGTAAGATCATAACTTATCTAGGACAAATACTGCAACTAGCAATTCCTTTTCAGTGGTGGTATAATTCATTTGTGCTTTATTTAAGGTTTTGCTATCGTAGTAGATGACATGAGGTTTCTTGTCTTGCCTTTGGCCTAACACAACTTCAACTATGTAATCACTCGCATCACACATGAGCTTGAAATAAATATATCAATTTGGTGGCTTCATGTTTGAAGGAGAAATAAACATATTTTTTTAATTTGGGTTAATTGCACTGAAGGTACCCAAAGTATGTGGCATGTCCCATTTGATCCTCAATGTTTCAATTGCATCATTTTAGTCCCTAAATTAGTGAATATGTTTCTATATGGTCCTTCAAGCGGACAACATCCACATTGCGAACGATTTTTTATCATAAATTTGTCACGTAATAGCTAAATATGGACAAAACATAATTTTGATAGCTCTTAAACAAAATTTAGGTAGCTCTTGACCAAAAAATGTGTTTTATGGGTAGCTTTTGACCAAAATTTGGATAGCTCATGATCAAAACTGTGTAATTTAGGTAGACATTTAACCAAAATTTGAGTAAAAATATGGTCAAGAGTTATCCAAATTATTTTTTTGTCCATATTTAAGTATCATATGACAAGTTTAGGATAAAAAATCATTATCAATCTGGACATTGTCTGCTTGGGATACCATATAAAAACATATTCAGTACTTCAGGGACCAAAATAATGCAATTGAAAAATTGGGGACCAAAATGAGACAAACTCCATACTTTAGGGACCTCCAATGCAATTAACCCTTTTAATTTTTTAAAATCTATTTCACAATCAAGCGACCAAACAAATTGAACATCTTTCGCTACCTAAAGGGCAAGATAAGGTACTGAAATCCTTGATGAATCACCTATAAAACCCGTCATGTCCAAGATGCGACCGATTTATAGTTTTCCGGGTAGTTAAATTAGAAATCAAGTCAACCCTTTGACTTGTCTACTTCTATCCCCTTTGTGGACACAATATGACTCAAAAAAATACCTTGAGTTAACATGAAATGGAATTTTTTCGTTTGAGCACTAAACTCTTTTCTTCACACCTCACGAATACTTTCTTCAAATTTTCTAAATAGGTATCAAATGAATCAACAAACACTGAGAAATCATCTATAAACACTTCCAGTATTTTCGCCACTATGTCACTGCAAATTCCTACCATGCACCTTTGTAATGTTTTTGGGGCTATTGCATAGCCCAAATGGCATACGTCAATAAAAGTGTTCTTTTCTTGATCCTCTAGAGCAATCTCAATCTGATTATAGGTTTAATAACCTTTTAGAAAATAATATAACAAGTGACTTGCCACCCTTTCCAGAACTTGATCAATAAAAGAAAGTGGAAAGTGATCCTTGCGGGTGCTAGAATTGAGCTTCCTATAATCAATGCAAACTTTCCACCCGGCCACCACTAGAGTTGGAATTAGCTCCTAGTTCTCATTGGCCACGACCATCACTCCCAACTTTTTTGGCACCACATGTACAGGACTCACCCACTTGTTGTCAGCAATAGGATAGATGATACCTACATCAAGTAGCTTCAGAATCTCAACACGAACCACATCCTTCATTATGGGATTCAATCGTCTTTGAAATTTTCGGGATGGTTTGGAATCATCCTCAAGATATATCCGATGAGTGCAAATAAGGAGTTGAATACCTTGATTTATGTTATAGTCTAGCCAATGCTGAACTGACCACCACGAGAAATGTCTAAGCACTCCCTAAGAATGCATACTTCAATGTGGATGGTAGTGGCCTCAAATCCAATATCGATGACTGAATAGTGGATGGAAAAATGTTCTTCTCAATCAGTGGTAACTTTTCAAACTTAAGCAACCAAGAGCCTACTTCACGAATAGTTTCCAAATTCGTCCTTTTTCCTAAATCAATTTCTTTAGAGTCATCCTCACCCAAATGCTCCACATGCTGCTCTATTACAGTATCAATCGAATTAACTTCATGTATTTTCTTGTCATCCCTTGGTTGTTTGCTGATGTTGAAGACATTCAATTCCAGCGTCGTATTGTTAAATGCAAGCTTCGTGACACCATTCATGCAATTTATAATGGCATTAGAGGTTGAAAGAAAATTTCATCCTAAAATAATTGAAATTTGAGCAGTGGGATTAGCAACAGGATGCGTATCAAGGATAATAAAATCAACATGAAAATAGAATCTAGTACTTCCTCCATTATTCCTCTCGGCACTTTATAATGTGATCTTCCAGTTAGAGGGTAAATGAGGTTGAATTTAAATCCCCCAATCCTAATTGCTAGCATACCAAAAAAGGCAAGAGGTTGACACTTGAACCCAAGTCCAGCAAAGCTAACTTCACTCGGCAATCCCCGATAATTATGGAAATGGTAGGATAAACTTTACATATGATGACACTTGTCGTATGACATCAAGCAATAGAATGTTGATTTTTACTTTCTTAAACACATCAAGCATTTCAGCAGTGTAAGTCATCTTATCAAATACTTTTAGTCTCTAAGGGTAAGGCGCCAGAATAGGATACTTGGTTTAATCTAGATTTACAAAGTTGGGCTGATCAAGTTTCTCATCCTCATTAGATTCTTCCTCAATCTCTTTTTCTATAGATTTAGAGACTTCCGGTAAAATGGTTTGGTCAATTTATTTTGCAGTTCTCTTTGTGGTGACAAACTTGATTTGCTCCACATTACCTTGAGTGACATTAGAGGCCTCAACACCGTGTTGACCCTTAGGGGTTTTCTGAGGTTGTGCTGGAAACTTACCCTTTTCTTGTTACAGCACACACAATGAATTGGTTAACTTGGTAAGTTGAGTTCCAATGTCATCGAAGGCTTGTACATTTTGATTACTCATTGCCATTTGACTCTATATAAATTGATGCAATGTGTCCTCTAAACTTCTCTTATGAGGAGGTTGGTATGTAGATGTATTTGGTTGACCCTAGAGCCAAATTCCAGTAGAGGTAACTTTTGAAAAAACCCTTGTGGTCTATCATTGTGATAATGAGAACAAGTTGACAACCTAGATTATAAATTTTTTGGTTTTAATGCATGGGAGGGGCATATTACAATGATTCATGAGGTGCAATAGTGTTTTCATTTCTCCAACTAAAATTAGGATGGTTACGACATCTAGGGTTATATGTGTTAAAATATGGAGAAAATGATTGATTCGGTTGACTAAATGCATGCTTTTTAATGGTTGGAATGGCCAGGCATTCCCTCTTGGGATGCTCGATGGTATCAAAAATAAAACACGGTTCATCAACCTTTGGCAAACTATTTACCTCATTTATCTTTTGCACTTCCAAGCTTTCTAATTTATGGGGCAATTCGCTATCTTGACATGCAATTCGTGTTGGTCTCTAAATACATATTTTCCTCCCCTGGTTGGTTCAGATGTCGTGGAAAAATTTGATCTCTTGGCATGAAAAAATATCCCATGATTTTGCATTTTTTACCAAGGTATCAAACTATTCTAATGATTCCCCTGGATTCTTATTCAAAAAATCACCATTGCACATCATGACAATGACCTGGCGATGTGTAGATTTAATTCCTTCATAGAATAGGCTAACCAATTATCAAGGCTTGAATCTATGATGTGAAATGGAGTTTACAAGGTCCTTGAATCTTTCCCAAAACTCATAGAATTGTTCATTCTCTTTTTCTGAAAAATTTTGGATTTATTTTTTCAAAACTGTAGTTCTATGGGCTAGAAAAAAAAATTAAAAATTTTTTTTCATGTCAAACCATGATTAAATTGACTGAGATTTCAAAGAGTTTAGCCACGATTTTCGTTATACTTTAACAAAAAATGGGAATTACTTAATCCTAGCAATTTTCTCACGCACATTTTGATCTAGAAACATTCCAACTACCTCCTCTAATTCCTTAATATGAAGATAAGGATTCTTCCTATCCACACCAAGAAATTGGGGTAATAATTGAGCATTCCCGATTTAACAACAAACGCATGTGCTTGAACAGGTAAAACAATGCAAGATGGTGTAGATGATCTAGTTGGTTATGGATATTCCCTCATTGTTCTCACAAGGGAAACATTTTGGAGATTATTTATGTCTCATCTCGGATTTTTCCCATCTCGCTTGTTTTGCCCCTCATTTACATTTACATAATCAATATTTATGTGTAGTCATTGGTCTGGTCTAACTAGTCTATTCAAGTTATCACGTCCCCATATACAACAACTAAAAACCTACAAATACAAATCTACTACAACTAAAAACAAGTGTGTGTGTGTATATATATATAAAATGAAAGAATGTACATGTGCTTGTGATGAAAATCACAAGACTCACCTATCATCACTCTGAATCACCTTTTCAAATTAAATCGTTGTCCCGGACAATGATGCCGAAAATGCTTACATCCTTCAAAGAAGTTTTTTGTTCAAAAGTGATTTTTATTCCAAAACGATTTAATTGTTTATCTTAAATTATGCTCGCATCTCTTAAATGTATGCAATGTGTTTCCCAAGCATAGCGAGTGTGTGCAGTGTAGTAACTCAAAAATTTTGAGGTCGTCTCCTCGAGGACAAATGGCGATCCGAATAGATATTTGTTTGCTAAGAAAAATAAAACCTTTGGTTTTGTGGAAAATGTTGAGAATATCAACTAATGTAATAAATTCAAATGGAAAACAATCTGCCAATCCTCGGAAATCATCTCATCATAATCAAACTTATTGATTCTTATTAATAATTCGTCCAAGCTCATATTCAAATTCACTCGACAAATAATATCCGCCTAGAATCAGTTTTGAACAATATGTTGATTTTAAGATACATAATGAAAAAAATAATGATAAATACTTAGTTGTATATATGAAGTCTAAGCATTACTCGTGCCTGAAGAATCGTCGACGAGAAATCAAAGTTTACACATAAACACTACTTTGCAAAAATAATTTTTACCATATACAAAGCATACTACATGGTTAGAACAAATTAGAGAATCAATAATTATTGATTACAAATGAGAATCATCCCCCAGATTGCGCGAAAACTTAGCCAAAAGCAAAAGCCATTAAACCAAAATCAGCGTTAAACAGCATATAAAACCAACGGAAATGAATATGAAGGTTGGAAGTAATAACATAAACAAGATTTACTTCAAAATGCTAAGTTCAAATACAAGAAAAATTCATATAATATAAGCTTTGAAAATGAAATGAAAATTCCACCCATTGTCTTCTCCAAAGCTCGGCAAAACTCTCACAATGTAAACCTAAAACTAAAACTCAAAAACAAAGGGTTTGTTTGGTTTGATTTAAGAAAATTATTTTTTGTTCTCAAAACACTAAAAACAGTCAAAAAATTGTTTGGTTAGCTTTTTCAGTTTCCAATTTTTTCAAAATTCTGAGAACAAAGAAGTGATTTTAGAGAACCTCCAAAAGTTGTTTCCTCCCATTTTCAAGAACTATTTTTTGGATTTATGGAAAACACAAGGAACAACCAGACATTTTTACTGTTCACTTATTGCACCATATAAAAAGGTTCTTCTTCTTCTTCTTCTTCTTCTTCTTCTTCTTCTTCTTCTTCTCTCTCTCTCTCTCTCTCTCTCTCTCTGTTGCGAAGATCTTGGACGAGTCAAACCCAAATCTAGTGATGTGAAGGCACAACTCCATCTAATCACAAGCATAGCTTCGGCGACTCAAGTAAGCCATAGATCTGGGTTTTTTTTTTCATTTTTGGCATGACTTTGTGTAACACCCCAAAATACACCCTGGACGACATTACATTCAATAACCATTCATACCATGAGAGCACTAAGATAAATCATCAATAAATGAGACTTCAAGCAATGATTCATAATGTTTACATGAATATCCCAAAAGAATATGCCATCTTTGGCATTTACATTCCCAATAAAAATTTACTCTTATAGCGTATCG
>CM042198.1:7284388-7322678 GCA_023539305.1 Ilex asprella
ATTATATATATATGATGAATGGAATTTATTTATTGATGAATTTTGTTAGTACTCTCCTGATGTAAATGGTTTTAGAATGTAATGTCGTCCAGGGTGGTATTTGAGGTGTTACGAATTTTGAGCTTGAACTTAAATTAATAGACTATGACCCTCCAATATATCTTTTTTTCTGAAAAGGATAGCATATAGAGCTTTTGAGGTCTAAGCACACATCTCTCAAGTAAATGGTTATATCAAGAACTAGGTCAATAGAGACAAACCCATAAGACAAGTCTTGGGAGATAATTCTAAGAGTGGAAGACATGTAGATGTGAACTCTTAATAATGATAAGTCATGCTTGGAAATAAAAAATATATCATTCGAAGAAATCTCCTAATCTTTCAGTATAACGCCCCAAAATCCACTTTAGACGGCATTACTATCTATAACCATTCCCACAATGAGAGCGACTAATAAAATCCATCAATAACAAAAAAATTTGTTCATCATATGCAAAATCTATAACATCATCCCCAAAAAGAATATGTTAAACCATGAAAATCACATCCAAAAAGAATAAACATAATCCTGTAGAGGAATCACAAAAATAATGTTAGACTTTACATTGTCTCAAAAGGAATTTCCTAGTCCATCAAAAAAGGAATACAACTCTATATGTCCACCTCGGGATCTAGGTTCCCCTTTATGGGAGCTTCCCAATGTCCTGGCTCGTCAGCTCCGAGCACCACCTCTAGGCCATAATCTAAAAAAATGTATTGTATGTAGGGGGTGAGCACTAAGCTCTATAGCCACATTCTTTCCAAACTCAAACAAGATTGTGAAACATATAAAGCAGTCCGGTCTCACTTTCAAAATATCATATATAACTTTGAAGTAAATCAGTGACATTTAAACAGATCTCTAGTTTGTGTAGTAACAATAAATTAAATGAAGTAATAAAACCAAGTTACAAATAATAAGTCATTTCCAATGACAAACCATTTCCAACAAGTTCTTATGGAAACCATTTACCATTAGTCATAATTAATCATTTTTCCCAAAAATAAGTCATAGTCAATAACTCATGTATAAATTCATATTCTCAAATGTATCTATATCTCATATATGTTGGTCACTTCTTAGGAATATATGCAACGGCTCTACCTCGTCCACCCATCATAACCAAATCACCGAAGGGTGTGTACAATTCCAATGGCATTAACGAATCTTTCCAAGAAACTAGTATACTAACCCTTTTCATTGGCGTTCGTTAACAATAGTGGTTGCGTTCCCAAACAACCACCCACTACAAGTGTTAGGAAACCATCTCACCCCCACTGGGATAGACTAACCTTTAACACTCTACGACAGTTTCTCAAGGGTAATCCAAGTTCATCACAACAAACCATACAAGATATGTAAATACCCACAAATTATCTCAATTTTTAAGTAATTCTAAAAACCCCTGATTTCATAGACATGTGCCCAATGGTGTGATTCAAGAAAAGTAATCAAGAGATCATCTAAAAATACTATTTTTGTTGTTCAATATAAAGCTCTAAGGTTTTAAATTCAAGAACAAAGGAAGAATCAAGAGAAAAGTCTATTCCTCTTGAAAACTAGGGTTTGAGACAAGAAATTGAAGTTTAATGGTTATTCAACCATAACATTGTTTAAAAACATGGTAATAATTTCAAGAATGTCAAGGAATAATGTTTTCATAGCATATATATAAGATTTAGAGACAAAAGAATGCATATAAGTAAACCCTAGCCTCAATGTAAGAGAATAGGAAGAAACCCCTACCTTAAAATCCAAAGTATTGTATGAAGAACTTGAGCTTTGATCTTGAATCTACCCTTAAATCTCTTGTTTTCCCTTTCTTTCTTCCTCTCTAATGCTCTCTAGGGTTAGAAGTGTTGAAATTGGGCAAGAAGAGGCGTCATTAAGTATTTATAGTGGAAGAAATGGAGAAAGACTCAAAATCGGTTTGGGTTGGGTTTATCAGGCGTACCGGTACACTGAGGCTTCTGGTGTTTGACGTACAGGTACGCTTTACTGAAACTGCCCAGATTCCCTTATTTTGCCTGTTTTTCTTTTTTAACCCACTCCAAACTTTTTCAACCCAACCAATACATGTCAAACAAGGTTTTTCACATAAAACTTGATACATACAAGTTTTATTACAAACGATTTCATGTATATACAATTCTAAACTAAGTTTTGACTAATATTTGCCTCACCCATATTTATTCCTACTATTACAATCTATAGGATTCATGTATACCTCATCACCTATATTAGCATTTCAAAATTAATTACTTGTTATATATAAAATAAAAGCGTGGGGGTTTACATTCAGAGAGATTACCTAGATTGTCATCGTCTACAGATCTGACTCCTCTCAAATTCTCTCAATTATAAATCATTTATCTTGAATTCAAATGACACTTATTATATATAAATAAATAAATCATGATAAACATTGCAGTACCTAAGTCTCCACTCCACATAGTAAATTGGGATTCAACTTTAAGAAAAAAATTCAATGTCAACAATTATTTGTGGCCACAAATGGTGTTAATGAAAGATTATTCAATGGTGAAAATTAAGATTTATTCATTGATTATATTTAGTTTCAGTGACAATATTTTCTCTTGTAGCAAATTATATTGTTGTCTTGCTTTCAGCCGCATTATTTTTTCTTCGTTGTTTGTCAAATTTTAGTGACAACACAAGTCACCACTAATGATCTCTATTCAAATTACAATAGCCAATAATGGTGTCATTTTATAATGAATGATACCTTTTCCCCTCTTTCGTGAGTCCATTAGCTCTCTCTCTCTCTTGATCTTACATATCAATGGTGGCACCCCCGATAGTCTGATCATCTTGAGTGTGGTGTCTTGCATCATCATCTGTCACCACCACTGTGTTTGTGTTGAAGAACTATTAGTAGGGTTTTACTTTGGAATTTTTTTTTAAAATTTTCTTCCTCCCTTCAATCACTCTTATTTTTGTCCCTCAGAATGGTGTAATCATGTTCGAGTTGATTAAATTCTCATAATAGATGCAGGATTGGTATTTGGACACTTTTTGTGACCTTAGATCCTACCCAAAGATTAAGGACAAGATTACTGGCTTGAAATTCACTAAAATTATCAAGATTACTTAATGTTAGACACAACAATGTTGTTCGTACAATGGCTTTGGCAATCCAAGAGTTGAAGAAAAATTTAGATTCCAAGGTTGATTAGTAGGATCTTGATGAAATTCACCAGTTTTTGGATCGCTTTTACATGTCAAGAATTGGGTGTTTACTATGATTATTGGTAAGCCCCATTTTATTTTTGTCATTACTTGTACTTGATTCATTTCTAATTGTGCCCTTTTAAAACCTCATTCTCTTTTCACATAATTTTATGCTAGAGCCAATGGAAGTGGATGCTAAGACTGTAATTTTCATGGGAGTGTGAAGGTAATTCTCATAGTATATTTTGTTCTTAATTATGCTATTAGGAATTTTATTTAACATCAGTAATGAATGTATATTCTGTGAAACTCCAAGTGGAATATTCATTATCCACCAGGACATTATTGATCCATTAAACGATAAAGTTCAAAAATATGTTGGGCAAGTACCATAGGATCCAAATTCTCTTCATGTTTTTTGCTCAATTTTTTTTGTATTAGTTCATTGGTTATGAATTCAAGTCAAGCCTATTATATATGAATGATTTCCCTACTCGTATGGTTTAAAGATTGCCTTCAAATTGTACTGGTTTTATGTAGTTTTAATTGCAAATTTTGGTGAATGTAAGATGTTAATGTAGAATTCAATTGGTTGGACATGATTGTGAATAGAAACCAAAAATAAAAATAAAAAATCACACTTGGAATCTTAGTATATCTTGGGATAGGGAGTATTTTCATATCTTTTCATTTTTTCACATTGAAGTATGTAAAGTATTTTTACTTCCTATTATCTTTATTACCATTTTGTAACAATAAAGTATGTTAAAGTTGGGTAATTTTTGTAAGGTACACATTAGTGGAAGCTCTAAAAAAGCATTGGAAGGCTCACCTCTTATGACTAAAGATGAAAGATGCAAGGTTTATCCCCTATGTACTCAAAATTATGCCATCAATTGTACATTTTTTAGAAATAACATATTCCAAATGGACTCATATCATAGTAACATATTTCAGTTGACTTTCCCATCGATAAGTCTTATGTTTTCAAAATCCCCAAACATATGGTTGTCATCAATCATACCTTTTTTGTTTTTACACTTCACTCGTATACTGGAATGGGATTACTAAGGATATAAGTAGTATTCTGTTCGCACTCCTTTTAGTTGCATTAAATCTTAGTGTTACCTTTTTTCAAATTCCTCTCTTCCCGGGTAAAAACAACGAGTTTTAACATTAAAAAGGAGATCTTCAAAAGTTTTGGGCTTCTTGTACACAAATCCATATTTTTCTCTGATGTTTAAGAAAATATATCATTCTAAACATACCTATTCATTATGATGTTGACTGAATTGTGATATTAGATTATTAATAGCTACTAAATTTTAGTGAATTATGGTTTTTTGTTCATCCCTTGACATAATAATATCTCGGGGTTAGTAGCGATAGCTGGAAAAATTAATTGTTAGATCATATTTATAATTAGCTAATTTTGTGGAGTTCATTGTAAAATCTCAACCTATTCCATCATCATGATGCTATCAAGTTCAAGATCAGAAAAATGTCATTGAAGAGAGGAGATCAAGTGTCAAAACAACATCATTCTACATCTGTATGCACCTTTATTCTTAGTACAAGGTAATGACCTAGACACCTATGATCAACCCTTAGTTATTTTAACTTAAGTTGATTAGGATGAAAATGGAATTAGAAACAATCCGATTATGAATCCTAGGTGATTTAAAAAATCTATCTTTCTAAACCATTTATGAGTGTTGAAAACCTAGTTTAAGTCATAATTGAACCCTTCTTTGAGAAACACCCTTAAGTGCTCAAGAAGACAAATTTTTGCATGGCTTTATGCTTAAAAACCTGTAGGAACCGTGATACACTCACTAGCCTTTGCTAGAGAGGTCTCTTTATGACTTAGGGAAAGAAAAGGAAAAAGGTCATGGAAGGTAGCACAAAGCTTGCTCTAAGAGCTTTCTTGAGTAGTCTCCAAGGTTTCTCGAGTGGTGCCCATGGTCACTTGAGCGGTGCTTACCTTAGTCGTGTTTGAAAAATTATTTTTATTCCAGCAACAACAACCCTATGGCCGCCCTTCCACCAATTGAGCGGTCATTAACGAATCTAAGTTTTCTTATTTATTAAGATTACTCTTATTCTGAACCTATAAATAAGGAGAGCCTCTCCCACATCTAGGTTAAGCCTATGGAGAGATTTCCAAGAGAGAAAACATACTTCTACCTTGATATCTTCCACCATAACCTAGATCGCTAATATCCAAAAGGCTACCACTAGAGATTCTACCTAACCACACAAATTGGAGGTGAAGATCTTGATAGCTTGATAAACCCATTAGTGTGTGTACCGAGAATTATTGGTGTGCCCATTATCGCTCGAGGCCCATTGGTGGAGAGACAACAAGGAAATGAGCATCTAACCATGGTATTTGTTGAGGTATAAGTCGTGAATACTTGTGTGTTAACTTAGCGAGTAATGGATTAGGCTTTAGTGAACCGAGAAGGTTTCCCATATTTTTTCATGAGGGTTTTTGTCGTCAATAAATCACTCATGTTATTTATTGTCTATCGTATTAGCTTATGATTTTGAGCACACACATGCACTATGTGTATGTGGTTTTGATTGATTGAATATTCATCCACTTATAGTTGTGCATATTAAGTTTGGGGATTTGGGTTCACCATTAGATTGATTTTGAGTGAATTAATTTAAGATTAATTAAATCAATCTTCATGGCCAAGTTAGGTTGTTGTGACTAAAAGGGTTCTCTCATTCTTTGTTAAATCCTTGTGGGACGAGGTAATTATGGTGAGTTAGGCTTTTAATTGATAATCAATTGAGCTTATTTTGAAAAACCTATTCACTCTAGAGTTCCATGTGTATAATCTTGAAGAAAGATCCACATCGGGTTCCCCTTCCCAGAATAATAATTGGTATTAGATTGTGTTTTCCCTAAGATCATAGACACTATGTAGGCATATATTATTTTTATTTACTTGCCTAGTTTTGTTTTCAAGAGATCTATCATTACTACTAGTTACTCTTGAATAGAGTCTCAAAAGAAAGGTGGTTCAATTGTACGACCTCCTCTCTTTGATGGTTCTAATTTTGCATATTGGAAAACTCGCATGAGATTGTTTCTTAAATCTATCAGTGAGAGATATTGGTTGACCGTACAATAGCATTGGAGCCATCCCACCACCACCACACAAGTTGAAGTTGGTGAAGCAGTGGTTGAATTGAAATCCCAACGACTTGATCAAGAACCTAGATCAAATAGGCAGGATGGAACTCAAAAGGCTTGAATTTAATATTCAATGTCATGACATCAATGAGTTCCGAAGGATCGCAAATTCTGAGACTTCTAAAGAGGCATGAGATATTCTTATGGTTTCACTTAAAGGAACTACAATGGTCAAGATGTTCCATCTCCAAAGGTACAACTTACAACTTGAGATGTTGAGGATGTAAAAGCAAGAAACTTTTGGCGAATTTTATGTCAAGCTATGTGATATTGTTAATTCTTTCTTTTCATTAGGTACCAAAATCGATGATGTCGTCATTAAGTAGAAAATCTTGAGATCTCTACTTGAGAGATTTCATGCTAAGTCATCAACATGGCCATGATATTGGTCGAAGACCTAGTAGGGTCGATTTTTACTTTTGAAATGAATTTTTTTCCACCTAAGAAAGTGAAGGGTGTAGCATTAAACTCTAAAATTGAAGAAAGTGGTAAATTCAAGTCACCCTGGTTAGGAGAAAAGGGCACTGCCTATCTTGCAAGAAAATTCAATAAATTTTTTGAGGCTACTGGTGTAAAGTCCTCAAGGTCGAACGTAAATCAAAGTAGACCCTAGTCTCCTAGAAAATGGGGGTAGATCTTTTCGGCATGACGTTGAGAAGAAGGGGCAAGGTCTCCAATGCTATGAATGTCATTTGAACATGTAGCTGTGGAATGTCCTAGTGCTAAAAAGAAGGGGATGCCCAAGGATGGGAAGAGATCCGAGAGCCTTAAAGGCAAAAGTGAGTGAAAGTGAAAGTGACTTAATAGTGGAAGTCTCTAATAGTGAGGATGAGACTGAGAGTGTTGGGGACCTCCAAAATGCTTATAACAAGTTATACAAGGAATGTCTAAAACAAGGAAAGAAGTTGCTTTCATTGAGCTTGTGGCTCAAAACAAGTGAAGACAAAAAGAATGCACTTCATGTGAACTTAGTTAAGTCCAAGGCTCATACTTTTGGGCTTGATAAGGAGAAGAAGTTCTTACATGACAAGGTGAGCTTCCTTGAGAGATAGCATAATGGGCTTTAGAGTCTAAGGTCTTGAACTTAAACTTATCAAACTTGATAGAGACCTACATGAATCACAAGATCTCCCAAAAATACTTTTCCAGAGCACCGAAAAAATAGATAAAATTTTGCCTATAGGGAAAAGTGTTGGTTACAAAAGAGAATTAGGATTCACTAATGAACAAAATACTCTACTTTTTCCAAGTCTATGTTTATGAAGGGTGATCCCAACCCTACACCCTCAAAAGTAAACACAAGTTCCAAGAAGACTAAGAATGGTGTAAAACCCGAGAAATTTAAATTTTTATGAAAAGGGCAAAACAGAAATTAGCCGCTACGGTACAGGTTGAAAACTTGAATTTTTCTAGAACTCATATAATGAAAAGGACCTCACCGTTAGATTCTTCTAGTAAAATCTAGTTACCTAATCAGTTTTCGTTGAATTCTGAGACAATCAATTTTTTTTGCGTTTTACAAGATGATAGTGTGTCGCATGACCAAAATAAATGCGATTAAGAATTAATTGCAGAATGTGGAAAATAATTTAAATTTTGTTCAAATAAAAATATATTGAACTTGAAATGAGATGAGATTTAATTGATTTGGCATGAAATCGGACCCAAAAAAAATGGACATGTGACGTAACGAGGGTCAGGTATCTAAGGGATATAAATAGGGGAGAAAATCATATTTTTCTCCCCAATACCTAGCTGGATTTCATTGGAGAGAGAGAGAAAAGTAGAGATAAAAATCAAGGGTTTTGTCATTTTTTCTCTACAATCTATGGCCAACCTTAGGTCGAATTGACTTGGACCAAGAACTAAAGTTAATCTATGTGACAAGAGCTACGTTTATGTACCATAAAGCATGAATTTTGATGAAGTATAAAAGATGAGATTTATGAAATCAAGGTTCAAAGCCTAATTTGGGTTCTAGGGTACCACTCGAATTATGCTTCAAGAGATAGGGTTCCTTTCCTAACTAGGTTTATTTCCAGCCTATGGTTGAAATATGAAATGGGTAGGGTGTTAGAGATGTAATCTCATGCATGACCCATACTTATTGTAATTGAAATGTGGGAAATGAGTACAAGAATATGTAAAATCAATTCTAGCTTGAATTGTGTTTCTTGAGACATGTGGTTAAACAGGCATGCTATGTGTTTATAATTATGTCTTGAAGGTGTTTGATGAAATGCCTAAGTTGATTAAGTATGTTTGTACACTGAATATGTTATAACATGTTTTGGATTGATGTTGGGATATGTTGGTATATGCCTTATAATATATTGACATGGAGGACTTGAGAAATTTTGTGGAATTAGGACATGTTCATAATATGCTCATGATATGTTGAACATGACATCGGAATTTATAATTGTACATTACATTTGTATATGCATGGAAAACATCTTATTCGTGGGCATATAACATGAGTGTGGGTATGTGCATGGTTTTGATCAAACACTATTATTGGTTGATGATAAGTGGGCTCAGGATAGTTCGAACAAGGTTCGATTGAGTTGTACAGATTGCATTGAAAGTTGGGTCGGGATTTGCAAACAATGGCTAGATTGTCCCTTGGGTGCAAGACCCTGTGATTTGGATAAGCATTCTATTGGTATTGAATCCATAAAGTGTGTCAACGTATGTGGAGCTGTTGGTGGAAGTCCATAAATGTCATGTCGGTTGGGTGCCCGTTGGTGGAAGTCCATAAATTCTCACCCTAAGAAAGAACCGAGATTTATAAATGGTCATTGAGTGTGTAACATCAATGGTGGGGCCTTAGAATGCCCAAATTCATACACATGGCATTGCATGTTTTATGGGAGCCAATGAAGGCTCGGGTTGCATTACAAGTGTGAGTCTCACCTTATAACATGGCATGGCATTATGACATTCATTCTTGAAGTTGTAGGTTCTTTGATGAATGCTTGTTTAGTTGTTGAATTGCATATGAACATTTCATATGCATCTAGGTTAGGGAATAGCCTCTTTAGGAGATACCCTATTGAGCATGGCTCACCCTTTATGGGGATAACATTTCAGGTGTAGGACAAATGTTGGGGATGGCTCTCACTTGGGCTGTCATTGATAAAGAAATCCGAGTTGTGGCTTAAGATCACATTTTTGTAAAATAATCCTGTAATTGATTTTGGACACGTAATGTTGTATGAAGGATTGTAAATCGAATTCATGTGAACTATATTTTGTGTAAAATTTTATGTTATGTGAGTTTGGGTGGATGTTGTATGAGATTTGATGAGTTGAAATTGAAAAATGATTGAATTGGGGGGAAACTGAGTTCTTCTACTAGTAGAATGTTGAGTATCTACTGGTAGAAAATTTTCAGAGATCTTCTACCAGTAGAACATTGATTATCTACTAGTAGAATTTTAGATAACTCTTCTATCGGTAAAACGTTGATTACCTACCGGTAGAAGAATTCCAGTAGGCTCTTCTACAGGTAAAACGTTGATATTCTACCGATAGGTCCTTTTAAATTTCTCAAAAATTTAAAATGGTCTAGTCAAGCCTTTGGGCCTTGAGTCCTTTTGTTCAAAGGGTGTAAATGGAGTAATATTAAGGACAAATTGATGTATATTAGATCTTGGGGTGGTCAAGTGAATGAAATGTACACAGGTTATACATTTGGTAGTGCCCGGTACAAGGAAAACTCTACCCAAGCTTAGTGTTGGTTAGGATCATGGTGAAGGGGATGTAATGATGTGGTGTCAAGTTATGTTGCATTCACGGGTACTTTTGCGAGTTGATAAAGAAACCCCGGTTATAAGGGCGTCAAATCTTGGTATCAGAGCCTAGGTTCTCGATTTACGTAGGGCTTGCGAGGTATAGGTCTAGGTCATTGCATCCATTGTGCATTAAATGTTATGTGTTTTAAATGCTACATGTTATGTGAATAATATGTACGGTTAGATGTATCTGGAAAGGAGACACTACGATTAAAGAACATAAGCTTGGGGGTCGAAAAAAGAAGGAATGGGATGTTTATGGTATAAATGGAGTCCTTATGGTAAATTCAACCCTAGAGAGTAGGGTATGCATTAATCAGATATGTCAGGGTTGTGAGCTAGAGATCACAAAGATTTTACTCACTGTGGACCTTGGGATCATGGACATGTCGGAGTTTGATGTCATCCTTGGGATGGATTGGTTGATGGTACACTAAGTCGTCATTGATTGTAATCGGAAAAAGGTCATTGCTTGTATGCTGAGATGTGTTTGTTTCAAGTTTTAAGGAGAGAAACATTATGTTTTACCCCAAGTAGCATATGATAATCGTTGGCATGAGCACTTGATAGGCTGGCTTGCAAGCCTTGCCCTAGAGGACGAGGTAAGATAGGAGTTGGGCCTACCTCGAGCAGTTTGTGAGTATGAGAATTTTTTTGGACGAATTATCAAGATTACCCCTACATCAGGATGTAGACTTGACCACTGAGTTATACCATGGTATATCTCTTATTTCTATGACTCCGCATAGAATGACACATGTAGAGTTACAATAACTCAAGGTCCAATTCCAAGAATTATTGGACAAGGGCTTCATTAGACCAAGTAACTCACATTGGAGCACTCCGATGTTGTTTTCCCAGAAGAAGGAGGAGACCCTTCGGCTATATATAGAATACCGGCAGTTGAATCAAATTACTATTAAGAATATGTACCATTTGCCATGAATTGATGGCTTATTCTTTCAATTGAGAGGGGCGCGAGTCTACTCCAGGATAGATTTACGCACATGATACAATCAATTGAGGATTAGGGAGGTAGATATCCCTAAGACAACATTTAGGACACAATATGGGCATTTCGAGTTCACTGTGATGCCTTTTGGATTGATGAATGCCTCGGAAGCATTCATGGATCTCATGCATTGAGTGTTCTAACCCTATCAAGATCAATTTTTCATGGTTATTATTGATGACATCCTGATCTACTCCAAGTCTGAGGAGGAGCATGAGGGTCACTTGAGGGTTGTTCTCGAGACTTTGAGAGACCATCAGTTGTATGTCAAGTTTGACAAGTGTGAATTTTGGCTGACGGAGGTGAAATTTTTGGGACACGTGGTATCAACTTCTGGGATTGACTCAACACGTTGACATGACTCGAACTCGACACAAATTTTATGACACAAACTTGATTAACTTGAACACGAACACGACACGAAAATAAACAGGTTAACTCGTAACTCAACACGACACAATTAGTTAAATGAGTTGAGTTAGGTGTGACTAATGTTCGACACAAACCCGTAATGACTCAACACAAATTTGACACAACACGACTCGATTGTCACCCCGAATCTTAGCTAGGTCAAAAAAATAGTCATTTTGATTTTGCATCCATCCAACTAAACACAAATGAGAGAAAGTGTATCATTCCTAATTTTCTTTCTTAAAGGATAGAGAGTGTATCCCTCCTACTTTCCATCCATCCTACCAAATGGAGCATGAAGGAGGTCAAGTTTGAGTGGAATGACTCGTCTGAGAAGGCATTCCAGGAGTTGATGAAGAAGCTTACTTCAGCTCCCATTCAAATAGTTCGAAAGATGGGCTAGAGGTACACAGTGTATTGTGATGCCTCCAAGGACGGACTTAGGTGTGTTTTGATGTAGTCCGGGAGGGTGGTAGCTGTCTTGATCCGAAATGTGTACATCCAAGTGCAGATGGTCAAGCTATAGTAATAATACAGTTTGAGTCCGGAGTCGAATTCACAGGGAACTCTTGTTGGTGTTTCAATGTAAACAGTAGTGGAGACCAAATGATTGTACCCTTTGAGATTTAAAATGATGAGTTTTAGGGATTTTTGCTGGACAGAATATAAGATTCTTTCCAAGATAGTTTTCTAGACAAAATATAAGATCTGGTCAAATATAAAAAAAAATCGCTCTTTAGTTCAAGGATCTGGACATGTAGTTAATCATCTGGTTTATTATATTTATGTTTAATAACTCAATTAATTCACGTGCCGATAGCAAGTTAATCGAAAGATTAAGAACACGGTTTTGAAGCCTTTCTAGAAGTTTACAAGAATTGTCTGTGCCGAGACTTAACCCGTCTTCAAACAAGCAAGTGTTTCTACAAGACATTCAACCATGACATTAATATTTCATTATTTAAGTGAAGCACAATAATGGAGAGGATTGAAGGGTAGTCATGAAGATTTAGTCGGGGTACTTGCCTTGAACTGGTGAGTCTTTCTATGGAAGAGTCATCCGTATCATTAAAAGAACCTATGGTTATACAAAGCACCTTAGCTTTGCTAGATGCAATCAATCATCCAATAAGCAAAGGGAATATAAAAAATTAAGCATAGAAACAATGCACAAATATAATTTTCGGATAATTTATACACGTCATTCACCTCTTACTAAAGAGTGAATGAGAAACTACTCACTCTTCATGGATTTGTCAAAGCTAGAAAAGTGAGTGATGTTCATCCCTCCAAGTAGAGAACTTACAAAATGAAATACACTCAACAAGGAGCCAATCTTCACCGAAGAATGAGTGAATCATGTTCCACCCTTCACGACTTTGGTAAAGCTTTAGAAAAGTGGAAGAGTTTCATTCCTCTAAGAAAGAAGGAAGCTTAAGCAATGGAAGTGAAAAACATAAACAATAAAAGTAAAAGAGAGCTAGTCACATTTGGAGGGTGGCTTCCTCAACCAAAAGATGAACTATCTCCCTTGATACAAGTAAATAGAAAGCAATTCTACAACTAAATGAGTGGGAGTCTAAGCCTCCATCAAGCTCTCTACCAAGCACACTTTCTCTCTAAAAAATGGGTGTAATTATAGGCAAGGAAAAGGAGACAAGAGGGGGTTAAGGAATAGTGTTTGCCACCCAAATCCAAGTGAAAAGCCAACTACTATGCTGTCAGTCTGTGGAGAACGTTCAAATGTGATCTGGCATTCGAACGTTGGATGGCGTTTGAAAGTTTCTTCTATCATTGCTTTGTGGGCGTTCCAATGCCAGATGGGGTCTGAATTTTTCACTCAAATGTCCTGTGATCTTCTGTGGAATCCTATTTCCATACTCGATGCACATCTTGGCGCTTTGCACTCATCTCTCTGTTCTTCAATCAATTCAAATGGACGTTCAAATGTGAGTTGGCGTTCGAACAAGGTGCTCAAATACGTCAAGGTCTTCCTTCTTGACTGTAATACTCAATGTCTCAGTAGTCTGGTCTTCTCATAGTTCAAGTGGACGTTCAAACGTGAGTTGGTGTTTGAACATTCATGCTTTGTTCCAAGCTTCTCCAATTTTATTCCCTAATGTTGTTACACTCAAGTTTGATATTTGTTGTTCTTGAGCCTTTTTTCTCTTTAGGACCAAAAATGTCATCACTTAAACTCCGTCAAAGTACAATTAGTCTCAAAAAGGCATAGTAGAATGCTAATTTTAAAGTAATAATCACACCCCTAACCAAAATATTGCTAGTCCCTAGTAATAAAATAATTGAATGAAAATCTATTTCTAATGTCATTTTCGTAGGTCAGCCGGTTGTATTTAGCGTATGCAACAAGTCAATGAACCACTAGGTTTACCCTAGCAGAAGAGTTTTGTCTCGAGAGGGTTTTCAGTGAAGTTACCCACAAACTTCCATCGAACAGATGTGTATGTGGGATTGCTAGTTAAAGTAAATTGGCATCATGGTCATTCAGACACCCAACCCTCAATTTGGTCTTTTATTCCGCATGCTCCTTATTCTTTTGGTACTTACTATATACAAAAATTGGCATCTGTTACGTTGGCATTTGAAAATCCTTATGTGGATAGCTTTGATTTCACAAACCTGCCTTAGGAATGCCCTCAACAAAAAATTTTGCTCTGATTATAGTGACTCTTCTCTCGAGGGGCATGTGATCAGAAGATGACCAATCAAAAAATCACATGCACAATTAGTGAAGGAGTGAAGTTTAAGCAACAAACTAATCATGTTATGGAATAATCTCATGGAGGAATATTGATGCAATTATTTAACATACCCCAACTTTTGATTGACAACACACAAATGCAACAGACTTGAGATCGATAAGGGCTTTTCAGAGGTTGTAATGTGGCCAGAGGTCAGTGGCTAAAAAAACGACGCCAATGGTATTCAAAAGCTACCCTTTGTTTATGTAGCATAGCACACCCCTTTCTTTTAGACATTTCACCGAGAAATGGTATTTCTTTCTTTCATTTTTCGCATTTTTTACTTTCTTGAAAATTCCCTATCTTGTTGTTCCTTTTATTTTTCGTGTGTTCCCACCGACTTTTCTTTTCATTGAACAGCAACTGACATAGTCTTTTTTCCTTCTCTTTCATTTCGATATCATACTAATTTAAAAGAGGGTGTAAGAAAATTAGATAGCAAAGGTATGTCAAGCGTATGTTCTTGTGGCTCGATTATTATATGGGTTTCTTGAAAAAGAAATTATTATTTTGAAGGCTTAAGCATGGTTAACTAGGGATATTATTTTGAAAAAGAAATGGCTAAGGCTCAAAGTTAAATCAAAAGATGACCTAAAATTATTTCTCAAGTATGTGCACATGTATATGTTGTATGCACGTGTTTCCTGTGGGATATGTTAATAAATCACTTTAGTTGCATCAATCAAAGAAAGGTTAATGAGATTATTAAAAAAAATTAAAGTGAAAGAGCTCACTTGAGTAAATGTTAATATCCTCTCAGAAGCATTGTAAAGCTCGAAACTTATCATAGTAATCTTTGTCATCTCCACTGGTAATGTCGGGTGTTTCTGGGGGTTACATATCGATTTCATTTTTGAGTTTGATCATCTTGTGCTTTAAGAATCGCAAATACTGATGTACATTTAACAATTTAAGCATAGAGAGAATACCAGTTTTCCAAGAGATGTGATTTTTTAAGTCTAGATTGCTTAGTTGTGTGTCAAACCAATCATGTGATTAGTTACTTAACAAACAGTCTTAATCATCCACATTTGTTCCATCATTTATTAAAACATACTAGTATAATGCTAATCCTATACATGCATTTAACAAGATAAAAGAGATAAACTAAACCATTCATTTTCACAAAATTTTGTCATTCTAACACAAAAACCAATGATTCAATTCATCCACAAAAGAAGTGACTCAACACAAAATATTCTAAAATCCACAACAATTACCAAAGAAGAAACTCAAAAGAAGCAACAAACATCCAAAATTACAATCAAGAATAGAAATATTTCCCTCTCTCATTCCCCTCCAACTCCGCCAGCTCCACCACCCCTCAGAAGGCGAAGGATCTCATCCTGCTTTGCTTCAATGCTAAGCATGATGTCTCGTAAAGAGTGTCGGGTGTTGGCACTAGGGCCTGCCTCCTGGGTCTGTGTCTACTCTCTCTCTCTTTATCCATCTCTCTCTTTCCTTCTCCCGATCGAGCTTTTCTTGCACCTCATCCACTCCTTGGGTAGGAGCACCTCATGTCTTGTCGTTGGGCTGTCACTATGACCTTGGCTCCTTTGAAAGGATGTCTTTTTTAGTGGCCATATTAGGTTTTGGATCTCCATTTTTGTCCTTACCCTAACCCCATGGTTTTTGCATATCTCAGTCACTAGAGTGCCAAAAAGGAGCGAATTCCACTTCACATCGCACCCTTTCTTCATCACGGTTAAAACTAGGGAGGGGAGGTCAATACTATAAACTTTCCCAAGTGCATACAGTAGGCGAGCCATGTCGAGGAGAATTTCATTCTTTAGTCTGATTGGGACAAGGTTTGAGACCGTAATCAAATTTATCATTTTATAGTTGTCCCCAAGCTCTCCTTATTGGAGAAATCTCCGTCCTGGCCAAAAAAATTAGACTCCCCCGTTAGCTCATTCCCCACCATGTTCATTGCTACCTTCTTTTTTGGGGGGTATGTCGGGTTTTGTACCGAGGCACTTCTTGCCTCAACTCCCAAATATAATTTTCTTCTACATCCACATGGACCCCCCGTGCATACGTCCTTATTGCTCTATTGATGATCTCGATATTAGAGTAAAACTCCCGCACCAAGTCAACCACGGCCTCTCCACTGTTTTGCAAATATACCATCCAAGCTCTTCTCTCCATATTCGCAGCCAAACCCAATTCCACAAAATCAGACAACACCACATCCCTATTACAAACCACAACATGTTTTTGGAAAAAATTCGCATACCTGTCAACTTTCAAAGTTGAGGGGAATTGGGTCCGATCATATCTCCTCACAATGGGTTATCTCTCTTCTCTTACTTCAATGAATTTTTTCGTGAAATTTGGTTCTTGGTTGACAGGATTGCACCTGGCAGGCAGTTTGACCCTTGGATGCATGTTTTAGTTTTGAGCTTTTTTGGGTTTAGAACTCCTGAATTTTTTGGTAAAAAAAGGTTTTTTGATATGGGGATGGCCTTGGGAAGGTCAATTTTTGGTAGAAATGGGGAATGGGGATGTTTTGAGGTCGGGGTAGTGAAAGGGATTTCTAGGGTTTAGGAGATTTTGAAAGGTTTTGGGAGTTTTGGAATGGGGAAGACGATCCAGGCATTTATAATCGGAGTCACGTCATTCGAACATGGATAGAAGGATTTTTAAAAGATCGTTCGAATGTGGTTGTCGTTTGAACATGGTGAACTCTCAGTACTTTTGAGTTCTATTAGATACCTACGTACTGTAAGTTCTTCTCATTCGAACGTTCTATTGGCGTTCGAACGTTAAGCCTTGTTCAAGCGATCTATTGGCATTCGAACGAGCTGAGCTCCCAGTACTTTGCATTTCCATTAGAGGTAGAGTACTGCAAGCAGGTGACGTTCAAACGTTGAATCAAAAATAAAAATTTTCCTGCACTACATTATACACAATCATAGAAGGCTAAACACACAAGTTTAAACCCAAAACTTATGGTGTCTCAGGATAAGTCCTACCCACACTTTAGGTTGGTATTTTGGAACATTCCTTACTTGGCCCATATTTTCATTTCAGTCAATAGAGTTTGTACAAAACAAAAAGAATTTTTACACTTTTTACAAAAATTTGGACCTAGACAATTAATTTGGAAAACAGTCTAATCCGAGTCATCCTCTGTCTCTGTGTAGTTCGAAAAACCAGTGACTCTCTCAATTTCCTCTCTGACAAACCGGTTAAGCAAAGTACCAAAATAGCATGACGTCTCAGGATAATCCTAACTCACCCATTCACTATCCAGTCTAATCAATCCAGTGCACAACCAAAAATTAGTTCAGAACACTAATTATATCTTTTCTCATGAAAGACTCTGTCACACTGTTTGCAGACACCAAGTCTTTTGGCACGACGACATTTAGCAAAAGTACTGCTATAGAGGGATTTCGCTTGTTCTTCTCAGATCTCATTTTTCCTTACCCGTCTTGTTTTCTTCATGATCACTGTATGCTCATCAGATGAAAAAGTATGTAAAACTCCTAGACTAAACCAAAAAAGTTTAACATCCATGGTTTCTAGGCTTTAAGACTTATTATTTGGTTTTTTAACGTATGCCAGTCACAAAGACAATTTAAATTAAATCACAGACATGATCATCAATTTATACAAAATTCAAGGCAAGGTACACAATATGATCCAGAACAACAACCAAAAAAAAATTTTAAAATTTGCGGGCACATGGTGGCACAAAATATGAACTAGTTCTCACCCCCAACCTAAATTGAACATTGTCCCCAATGTTTTGAATTTACCAGTGTATGTATCTTGGAGATGGGGTTGAAAAGGTATAGATTCATTCATCTGTCGAAACCTACAAACAAAATAACACCATTAATCATCTTTACACAGATCTGGGTTTAGATGAAAACTCTTGATTGTGAGTGTACACAGAAAAAGAACACCCAAGTACAAATAGAGTAAGAAAATGGTAATCATGAGACAAAGGACTGGGTCGTTTTTACAGAAAATAGAAATGGAAAAAGAAGGGGAAGAAGAAGAAGGAAAGAAAAGAAAAAGACAGGGGCCAACAACGGTAGATGTGGGAAAGAGCAAAAAAGAGGTAGAGGTCTTATAAAGGCATCCCCACAATTCTGGTCGGCTCAGATTGTTCCTGACCCAATCCGTTTGAGTATGGACTGGCACAAATCTCAAAGGAATATTCTGGATCCATTAAAATAATGGTTTTCACTTTTTTAACAAAATCCTCTAAAAATGGTTTCAACAGCTGACCATTAGCAGTAAAGATATTACCGTTTGATGGGTTTTTCACTTCTAATGCTCCATGTCCAAACACTATTTTGACAATGTATAGCCCAGTCCATCTTGACTTCAACTTACTAGGAAAGAGGTGGAGTCTTGAATTAAACAACAGGATTTTTTGAGAAAGTTCAAATGACTTCCGCACAATGTTCTTGTCATAAAAATTTTTATCTTGGTTTTAGCAATCTTAGCATTCTCATATGCTTCATTTCTCAACTCCTCCAATTCATTCATCTGAAGCTTCCTTTCTAATCCAGCCTTGTCTAGGTCAAAGTTCATTGTCTTAATAGCCCAGTATGTCTTATGTTCCAATTCGAAAGATAGTTGACATGACTTTCCATAAATTAATCGATATGGAAACATGCCTAAAACTGTTTTAAAAGCAGTGCGATATGCCCAGAGTGCAACAGTTAGTCTTGATGACCAATCTTTGCGGTCTAGGTTAATCATTTTTTCTAAAATAAGTTTGATCACTCGATTAGCTAATTTTGTCTGTCCACTAGTCTGTGGATGATAAGGGGTTGCAATTTTGTTAAAAATCAAGTATTTTTTCATCAGATTCCAGAAAAGATGATTGTAAAAATGAGCACCCCCATCACTTATGATTGATTTTGAAAACTTGATCACTGTTTGGTGATCATTATTCTAACATGGAATTGTCTTAACCCATTTAGATACATAATCTATGGCCATTAAAATGTATAGATATCCAAAGAAAGGGGGAATGGTCACATAAAATCGATGCCCCAACAGTCAAAAATTTTAACCACCAAAATGGGGTTTAAGGGCATCATGTTTCTTTTAGAAATGATTCCCAACATTTGGCATCTATTGCAAGTAAAACAAAAGGTTAAACAAAAGGCATGGACATATTTGAAAAGCGTGGGCCAGTAAAATTCACACTATAAGATTTTTGCAGCAGTTTTCTTTTATTAGAAATGGCCACCACATGCTTCAGAATAACAAAATGTTATTACATGTCTGCTTTCATGATCGGGGATGTAACACCTTATGATTTGATCTTTACAGTACGTAAATACATAGGGATCCTTCCAAAAGAAGTTACGAACCTCCCTTAAAATTTTCTTTTTGTCCATCATGGTAAAAGACTAAGAGAGCATCCCATTAGCTAGGAAATTAATATTATCAGCGTACCTTGGGGTCTCATCAATCATGAACAGTTGTTCATCGGGGAATTTCTCATTAATTGGCAGTCCATCCTTATGAAATTAATAAGTTAATCTAGACAGATGATCTGCCACCACATTCTCAACACCTTTTTTATCCTTAATGATTAGATCAAACTCTTGGAGTAAAAGTGTCCATCTTAAAAGCCTTGGCTTAACATCCTTCTTTGTGAGCAAGAATTTTAGGGTTGCAAGGTCAGTGAATACAGTAACAAAAGAACCAACAAGATAGGAATGAAATTTTTTCAAAGTAAAAACTATAGCAACCAATTCTTTTTCAATTGTTGAATAATTCATTTGAGCATCATTCAAAGTTTTGCTTGCATAGTAAATCACATGTAGTTTCTTATCCTTTCTTTGTCCCAATACAACACCTGCAACATAATCACTTGCATTACACACTAGTTCAAATAGTAGAGTCCAGTCAAGATGTTGCATGATTGGCTCAGAAATTAACATACCTTTAAGCTTTTCAAAAGCTTTCTGGCATGCTTACTCCACACAAAAATTACGTTCTGACTGAGGAGTTGACACATGAGTTTGGCTATGGTACTGAAATCTTTAATGAATCTCCTATAAAAGCCTGCATGTCCTAAGAATGATCAGACATTCTTTACAGTCAGGGGGCGGGCAAATTTTTAGTTAGATCTATTTTTTCCTTGTCAACTTTCATGCCCTCAAACAACACAATGTGACCAAAGACAATGCCTTGTGTTATCATAAAATGGCATTTCTCCCAATTAAGCACCAGATTGGATTCCTTAGACCTTATCAACATCTTTTCTAGATTGGCCAGACACAAATCAAATGAGTCACCATAGACAGAGAAATCATCCAAGAATACTTTCAAAAATTTCTCAACTATTTCACTGAACAAGCTTAGCATGCATCTTTGGAATGTTACAAGGGCATTACAAAGTCCAAATGACATCATTTTGAATGCAAATGTGTCAAAAGGGCATGTGAATGTGGTTTTCTCCTGGTCATTTAATGCTATCTTAATTTGATTGTACCCGAAATACCCATCCAGGAAAAAGTAAAATTCATGGCATGCAATTCTTTCTAGAACCTGATCAAGAAAGGGAAGGAAAAAATGGTCTTTCCTAGTTACCAAATTGAGCTTTCGATAGTCTATGCACATTCATCATCCTGTGACGAGTCGAGTTGACACTAGTTCATTGGCATCATTTTTTACCACTGTGACCCCAAAATTTTTGGTAACAACTTGGGTTGGACTAACCCATTTACAATCAGAGATGAAAAAAATTATCCCTGCATCTAACAACTTAAGCACTTCCATTCTCACAACCTCCTTCATGTGAGGATTCAATCGTCACTTTATTTCACGAGAGGGTTTTGAATCATCTTCAAGGTATGTAGCGTGATTACAGATTAATGGGTTTATACCTTTCAAGTCAGTGATGATCCACCCAATGATGCTTTTATGGATTTTAAGAACTTCAATTAGTTTAAACTCTTGCAAGTCTGTAAGCTTAGAGGAAATTACCATTGGTATGACTCATCCTCTCCTAAGAATGCACATTTGAGGTTAAATGGGAGAGGCTTTAGTTCAGACTTTGGTGGCTTTGTGCCACTTGGTGAGATTTCCTCGAATTTGGGGGCCCATGTCCCAATAGTATGAGTGGGGCATTTCTCTTACAGAATGAGTTGTTCATATATTCCTATATTAATGATTCAATGAAGTTAATTCCCCTTTCTTCCTTGTCCTCTTCTGGGTGTTTTGAAATATTGAAGATATTTAGCTCGAGAGTCATATTCCCAAAGTTTAATTTCATGACTCCATTCTTACAATTGATTAATGCATTGGAAGTTGCTAGGAAGGTTCGACCAAGAATGATGGGAATTTGGTTCTCCGAAGGTATTGTTGGATGAGTATCTAGAACAATAAAGTTAACTGGAAGACAAAGTTGTCCACTTGGACAAGTAAATCTTCAACAATGCCCCTAAGGCTTTTGACAGATCTGTCGGCCAACTGGAGTGTGAAACAAGTGGGTTTGAGTTTATCCAGACCGAATTACTGTGATTGGTTGTGGAATTAGCATGTCTTTGATGGTCTTGTCAATCACCTTGCCACTTCTTAGTGTCGTGACAACTTGGGCTTAGTCTTGTGGGGTTTCCATGATTGAGGGATTTTTCACATGAAATTGGCCTTGTGGAAGTTTTGGTTGGGCAGGAAACTTGTCCTTTTCGTGTATGCTCATGGACTGGGTTAACTTTTGGATGTGGCTTTTAAGATCTTCGAAGGATTGAGTGGCTTGGGTTTTGAAATCAGTGAAAGCCTGAGTGGAACTATTGTTGTAGTTCATTTGGCTTTACATGAACTAATTCAATGTGTCCTCAAGGCTCCTCTTTTGTGGTGGTGGGTGTGAACCTTGTGGTTGATTCATGGGAGTTGGTTGTATGTTCCTCCAACTGAAGTTCGGGTGGTTTTGCCACCCTGGATTGTATGTTTTAGAGTATGAGTTGGAGTAAGGCTTGTTGAAATTGGAGATTGCATTTGTTTGTTCCAACAAGACTTCTTTGAATGTTGGGATGGTAGAACATTCCCCACTAGGATGTCCTATTAGTGCACAAATCTCACACACTTATTCTGCAGAAGGGTCAACATCAACTTGATGGACCGACTTCATCTCTAAAGCTTCAAGCTTTCGAGACAAAGTAGACATTTTGCTCTTAGGTCATCATCATCTTTCAAGACATACTTACCCCCTTGGGAAGTAGATGGTCTGGCTTCAACAGTGGTAGGAGAGGCTGAGTCCCACATCTGATAACTATCAAAGATGGTGTCAAAAAAAATGGATGCCTCATTCAGATTTTTACCCATAAACTCTCCTTGGGCCATCATCTCGACAAACTGACGCAGTCTACTGGGCGAGTCATAGAAAAATCCTATCAAAGTCCAATTCTCTAAAGTATAGTGTGGGTAGGATTGGAGTAGATCTTTGAATCTCTCCCAATTTTGATAAAATCTTTCCTCTTCTTTGACTGAAAAATTCATTATTTGTCGTTTGAGCGTATTGGTATAATGTAAGGAAAAAACTTTCTAAAAAATTCATTCTGGAAGGCTTGCTAGTTAGGCATGGAAAGAGATTTTAAAGAATTTAGTAATTGTTTAGTTTTATCCCTTAGCGAGAAAGGAAAATTTTTCATCTTGGCAAGTTCAAAATTGTCTTGAAATGATCCACACACTTCCTCAAAATCTTTTATATACAAGTATGGATTTTTTGTATCCAATATATGAAAAACAGGTAACAACTGCATAGTCCCTTGCTTTACAGTAAAGAGGGAAGCATTTTCAGGACATACAAAACAAGAGGGGGCACTATTTTTTGTGGGATTTAAATAATCCCTCAAAGTTCTAATGTTAGGCACTTCCTCCTCCTCCACAGGGACTTCTTCGTTTCTGTCATTATTTGTTATAATACTCTCACAAGAGTCTGATACTAATCTAGGTGAATTTGGTTTAAGCTGATTCACAGACCCAGAAGATTTTTCCAGCAAATTTTGATAGTGATTAGCGTCCTTAGACATAAAATAAACGAAAATAAGCCAAAACATTTTTTTCACAATAAACCAAAGAGTATATGCAAAAAAGAAAGGTCTTTTTACCTTTTACCTTAAAACACCCCGACAATTGCTCCAAAAACTTATCTTGATCTTAAATGTATACACCCAAGTGCAATCGGTCAAGCTGTAATAACAATCCGATTTGAGTGCAGAGTTGAATCCACAAGGAACTCTTGTTGGTGTTTCAATGTAAGTAGTAGTGGTGACCAAATGAATGTACCCTTTAAGATTTAAAACTATGATTTTTAGGGATTTTTGCTAGACAGAATATAAGATTCTTTCCAAGATAGTTTTTTAGACAAAATATAAGATACGGTCAAATATAAAAAGATCATTCTTTAGTTCGAAAATCTGGACATGTAGTTAATCATCCGATTGGTTATATTTATGCTAGATAACTCAATTAACTCTCATGTCAGCAACAAGTTAATAGGAAGATAAAGATGGACTGTGAGAAATAAGAACATGGTTCCGACGCCTTTCTAGAAGTTTACAAGAATTGTTTATGTCGATACTTAACCCGTCTACAAACAAGCAAGTGTTTCTATAAGGCATCTAACCATGACATTAATATTTCATTCTTTAAGTAAAGCACAATAATAGGGAGGATTGAAGGGTAGTCATGAAGATTTAGTTGGGGTACTTGTCTTGAACCGATGAGTCTTTTCATGCACGAGTCATCCGTGTTATAGAAAGGACTCATGGTTATATAAAGTACCTTAGCTTTGCTAGATGCAATCAATCATCCAATAAGCAAGGGGAATATAAAACATTAAGCATAAAAATAATGCACAAATATAATTTTTGGATAATTTATACATGTTATTCACCTCTTACTAAAGACTGAATAAGAAATTACTCACTCTTCATGGCTTTTTCAAAGCTAGAAAAATGAGTGATACTCATCCCTCCAAGTAAAGGACTTAGTAAATGAAATACACTAAACAAGGAGCCAATCTTCACCAAAGAATGAGTGAATCATGTTCCACCCTTCACGACATTAGTAAAGCTCTAGAAAAGTGAAAGATTTTTACTCCTCTAAGAAAGAAGGAAGCTCAAGTAATGGAAGTAAAAGACATAAATAATAAAAGTAAAAGAGAGCTAGTCACATTTGAAAGGTGGCTTCCTCAACCAAGAAATAGAGGGTTATTTCCTCAACCAAAAGATGAACTATCTCCCTTGATAAAAGTAAATAAAAAGCAATTTTACAACTAAATAAGTGGGAGTCTAAGCCTCCATCAAGCTCTCTACCAAGCATACTTTCTCTCCCAAAAAATGGGAGTATTTTATAGGCAAGGAGGAGGAGACAAGAGGGGGTGAAGGAATAGTGTTTGCTGCCAAAGTTCAAGTAAAAAGCTATCCACTCTGCAATCAGTCTATGGATAACGTTCCAACGTGATCTGGCATTCAAACGTTGTTTCTGTTTTTGTGTTATGGGCGTTCGAACGTTAGATGGCATTCAAACATTTCTTCTGTCGTTGTTTTATAGGTGTTCGGACGCCAAATGTGGTCTGACCTTTTCACTCAAGTGTCATATGGTCTTCTGTGGAATCCTATTTCCACACTTTAGGCACATCTTGGTGCTTTGCACACATCACTCTAGTCTTCAATCAATTCAAGTGGACGTTCGACCATGAGTTGGCATTCAAACGTGTTGCTCAAATACTTCAAGGTCTTCCTTCATGACTTCAACATGCCATGCCTCAGCAGTCTAGTCTTCTCATAGTTCAAGTGGACGTTCGAATGTGAGTTGGCGTTATAACGTTCATGCTTTGTTCCAAGCTTCACTAATTTTGTTCCCTAATGTACTAGTGTTACACTTAAGTGTGATATTTGTTGTTCTTGAGATTTTGTTCACTTTAGGACCTAAAATATCATCACTTAAACTCCATTAAAGTACATTAGTCTAAAAAATGCATAGTAGAATACTAATTTTAAGTACTAATCAGTAGCTTATGGTTCTTAGCAGTTAAAGAGCCACGAGCAGAACTATCCCACGCATGACAAGGAGTTGGAGGCCATTGTCTTTGCCTTGAAGGCTTGGTGCCACTTTTTGTATGATGAGTAGCTTGAGGTGTTTTCGGACCACAAGAGTCTAAAGTACATCTTTACACAATAAGACCTCAATAGGAGGCAGCACATGTGGATGAAGTATTTTGAGGACTATAACTTTACTTTGCATTAATATCCTGGTAAGGCAAACGTGGTGGCTGATGTACTCAGCTGAAAGTCACAGGAAGTTTTGGTAAGTGTAGCTTTCCGGGAGTGGCAGATGCTCAAAACCATAGGACAATTCGGGCTAAACTATAGGGTCATGCTTAGGGCACTTTGGGTAGTTTGGTGGCTACATCTCCTTACTAAGTAGGGTGATTGAATCTCAGGGCTAGGACACAAGGATATTGTCCATCAAGGACTGGGTACAATCGAGTACAAGTGACGAGGGTCGAGACATTCACGCGGATGGTAGTCTTCAGTTTTGGGGAAGGGTTGTGGTTTTCCAGTCTACAGCTCTGAGAGAGATCTATAGGGAGTTTCCTTGCACTCGTTTTGTTGTGCATCCAGGTGGCATGAAAATGTACTATGATCTTCGTTGCAAGTACTATTAAAGTAGGATAAAATGAAGGTTGGAGATTTTGTTAGTTTATGTCTCACGTGTCAGCAGGTCAAAGCTGAGCACCAGAGACCAATAGGGTAGCTCCAGCCTTTAGAGGTGGCTAAGTGGAAATGGGAGCATGTCACGATGTATTTTGTAAGACACTTACCACAGACATCACTGGGGCATGACGCAGTGTGGGTGATAGTAGATTGACTTATGAAGTCGGCACACTCTTTGGCAGTGTAGATGACATTCACACTTAAGGAATTCTGCAGGCTGTACATACGAGAAATAGTCAGGTTACATGCGGTGCTCGTTTCTATAGTATCAGATCAAGATCCCAGTTTCAAGACCCATTTTTGGGAGAGTTTTCAATGGGCTACAGGGACAAAGTTGATAATGAGCACAACTTTTCATACCTAGATGGAAGTTATATTAGAGAGGACATGATACACACATGCATCTTGTTCTCAAGGGTAGCTAGGAAGAGTGTTTACCCTTAGTGGAGTTTGCCTACAATAATAGTTATCTGGCAAGCAAACAGATAGCACCCTATGAGATGCTTTTATGGAAGGTCATGTCGTTCTCTAGTTTGTTGGACGGAGATTGGAAAAAGATTCCCTACGGATCCAAATTTGATTAGAGACACCTCCAAGAAGGTGAATTTGATGCAAAAGCATCTTCTTACGGCACAAAGTAAGCAGAAGAGCTATGCTGACAGACGATGGTGACCTCTAGAGTTCGAGGTAGGAGATCAGATCTTCTTGAAGGTGATTCCCAAGAGAAGTGTGGTCAAGTTCGGGAAGCAGAAAAAGTTGTTGCCGAGGTATATTGAGCCCTTCAAGGCACTCGAGAGGGTTGGTATAGTCAGTTATTAGTTGGCATTACCGCTAAATTTATCAGGTGCTCACGCGATGTTCCATGTCTCTATACTCCAGAAGTACACTCTAGATCCTGCACATGTGGTAGATTAGGGTGAGCTGATTATTGATACAAATAGGACCTTCGAGGAGGGACCGATGCGTGTGATTGATAGCCGCGAGCAGATTTTCCAAGGCAAGATCGTGAGGCTGATGAAGGTGTTGTGGCAGCACTGTGGTGTGGAGGAGGAGACATGGGAACGTGAGGACACTGTACGTACCAGTTATCTATTCTTGTTTAAGGATAGAAGTACATTCTTGTGGTCAAAAGTATGCATGAGAAGCATCGCATTCATGGGCATGTGACATGAGTGTGGGTGTGTGCATGGTTTGGGTCAAACATCATTCTTGGTGGATGATATGTGGGCTTGAGATAGTTGGACCAAAGTTCGACTGAGTGAAACCTAAGAGTTGATCCTAGAATATTGAGTTATGTGGAAGTGTGTAGTTATGAATTGAAATTATTGTTAGATATCAAATATTGTGAAAAACTATTGGCTAGTGAGAGACAAAGTCATTAAGAATGTTATATATATTCAGGAATCAAGATAAATCTTACTATAATGTCATTACTAAATTTTGTGTCATACCATATGTTAGTATAGGAAAGATGAGTAACCCTATCAGCGAAATTGCATTTGAGTAGTTTTGATATGCTTATGAATAAGCTACATGTAAGAAGTAAATATAAGGTTTATTGAAATGATTGGAGAAATTCAAAAGTGAAGTGATATTTGATAAGTAGATAATTAAGTATTATGACCTAGTAGTTATGCATGATAAAAAATTAGTTGGATTAATATGTGTTGTTACCCCTTTGTCAATTAGAATTAGATAGTCTAACTTGACAATTAAGTTTATAGGACGAAACTTTCTTTTAGGAGGTGGATTGTAAGAACCCGCATTAAAATTAAAGAAGAATAATATTATCTTGAGAGTTCTTTTAAGATGAATAAAATGATGGTAGAAACTTAAAACCATTGTTGAAAGATTGATTATAAAGTTTGAGTTTCATGTCTATTTACATTCAGGGTAAATTGAGTTTTGGAGATGTTTAAGTTTGAGAAGGGTGACTAAGTAATTTTATAAATATTTTTAGCTCAAAATAAAGTTTCCATTGAATTCGAAAGGTCGAAAAAATCAGAAGAGGTTATATGAGTTGTATTAGAATTTTAGAAGTATTCTAGAGTTAAAACTTATTTTGTACAAGATTTGGGTAGAAACGAGTTTGATACTACCTTAGTATTTTAGAAATAAATTTTTACATCGATGTCTGATTGACCTGAAACCATAGGGCTTGATTACTATTAATTCAAATATATTTTATGTGGGTTCTCTTTCCTGTTTTATTGAATTATTCCTTAGAAAAGTTTATGGATCCATGATTCTTGATTTTAGTTGAATTTTATAGAAACGTTGTGGAATTTATTTCTTATGTGGGTGGGGTGCGATGAACGTGAATTGCACTTGAATCTATATCATTGAATGTTTCGATATTTTTTCTTACATCAAGTGGTTTGAAGGTTTCCTATCACTCGTAGTTGGGTTAGTATTTTACGAGAACCAAACTACTATCTGTTCACTGTGATCGAGGCTATAGGTTAGTATACTAGTCCTAAGAAGGATTCGTCACTATTGATGCATCGGTATACGCCCTTCTAAAAGTTTTATTGCCCCACAGGGATCGATTTGTGTAACACCCCGTACTTTCTTTTATATATTTGTATAGATATATATAGTAAAATATTGTTGTGAATATGTGGATATGTATAATGAGGTAAGAATAAACCATATAGATTTTAATAATAGGATAAATACTAGAGACGCATATTGATTGGGAAGTTTGAGTTTCAAAGACGTTGAAACTTGGAAATGGTGATTAGATGAATTTCTAAATAATTTTAGGTCAAAATAAGGTTTCCATTGAATCCGGGAGGTCGGAAAACATTGGAAGAGGTACTATGAGATGTATTAGAAGTTAGGAAATATTTTGGAGTTAAAACACATTTTTGAGAAAATTTGGTTATAAAGGATTTTGGACACTGTCTACTATTTCGATCATAACTTTTTATTTTCAGTTCCAATTCATCTGCAATTTGGACATTCGATAGTAGATATCTAGGGATACAAAAGTGTATTTCATGAAAATTTTCCAATTCGACTTCTAAATGGGTCAAAACTGCACTGAAAGTCGGAGAAAAAAATCTAGGCAGTGACTACCGGTAGTCAACAAGGCAGTGCACTCTGACTACCGGTAGTTAACCAGTAGTCAAGTGTACCGAGAGCTTTAGCTATCGGTAGTCGAAAGGTAGTCGAGTTCCCAACGTACCCGAGATACCGGTAGTCGATGCTAAAATCTGAATTTTTCTGTTCGCGAACAGCCCAATTGTCTTCTCTGTATAAATACCTTCCTAGACTTCTTTAAGCCACATTTCAACCCTTCAAACCCTAGAACAACATAGAGAGAGAGAGATAGAAGGAGAGAACTCAAGATCAAAGGAAAATTACAAGAGATTAAGGGTATATTCAGGAATCCAAGCCCTAGTTCTTCAATATTCAAAGTAGGGTTTTCTTCCATTTTTGTCCAATGATGTTAGGGTTATTATACATGTATATTTTGACTCTAAATAGTATGTATTTGTTATGGGTTCATGGTTTCTTAGTATTTTTACAAACATTCACATGATTTGAACAAAATAATGGTTTGAAATCCATCAAACCCTAGTTTTTTGGGGAAAATATGGATTTCTCTCTATATCTTCACATCCTTTTGATTTCTAACATGCTAGAGCTTTGTGTTGGGTATTAAAATGGTAGTAGTGATGATCTCATGCCTATTTCCTTTAAATTTATCTTTTGTAACATGATTTGCGAAATGAGTATATTTCCTTAAATTGTTTTATTATGTACAATGCTTGTGAAAGTTGGGAAAGTTGTGGAATTGCTTATATATGAGGTTTTGAGTATATTGTTGGTATGTTACTCTTGTGTATGGTGTTGTGAGGGACTTAGATTACTTCGAGATTTGTCGTAGGGTGTTAGAGGTCAGTCTATCCCAGTGGGGGGTGAGATAGTTACCTAATGCCTGTAATGGATTGTTGTTTGTGAGAGCAACTATTATTGTTCACTTTTGAGACAAAAAGGGTTAGTATACTAGATCCTTGGGAGGATTTCGTCAATGCCGCTGGAGGCAGTATACGCCCTTCCTAAAGAGATATAGGTGAATAAGGTAGAATCGTTGGGTAGATTCATGAAAAGCGACAGCCTACTTGAGTAATACCAGATAAAAGTTATTGTTCTCTGTACCAAATATTATTTCTCCAAGAGTTTGGGCAGTATGGGATGCCGCGATAACTTGTGGAAATGGTGTATGGTGGAGTGGATTATGTTGAAAATTATTTGTCAATTAAACTTGGTTTTATTCTCTTTCAATTCTGTATTACTGTACAAACTTGAGATCTCTTTTAAAATGTCCTGATTTTATTTATTTAAAAAATTCATTTATATGTATGTGCGAAATGTGACCTACCTGTTTTACTTGATTTCAAAACCTTGAATAGGTTTGGAAGGATTTTCCTACATAGTCTTGTGCTCACCCCCTTACCTACAAATATTTCAGATTGTACTCTTGAGGAGGAGTTGGGACTCGAGGAGCCCGTACCCTGGGAGATTCAGCAAGACGGGAGTGTGGATCCCGAGAAGGACTCTTAGCTTGACACTACATTTTGCCCTAGACTAGGATATTATTTTGAAACAATGTAAAGCCTAGTTATATTTTGTAATTCCGCTGCATTATCATAGTTATTAGATTTGGGGAATGTAAAGGTCATAGCTTGACCTATTCTTTTGGGATAACAAGTAAATTTAATGGATTGATTTTATGGTAAGTAAATGGACCCGGTGTTGTCATTATAGTAGAATTGCACAGGTTGGGTTTGTGGTAGAGCTCCCCGTACAAGGGAGACTCTGCCTAAATTTTGTTACAATATAAATTGTTGATGTAATGTTGATGGATTACTTAGTGCTCTCATGCTTAAATGGTGTTTAAAATGTAATGTCGTCCAGGGTGATATTTGGGGCGTTACAATTCGATGGTTTATGATTGTGGTGTGGTGTGAACCAGATATGTTCATGTTGTACTTTCATGCTAGTCTATTTGCGTACATGAGATATAATATTTGTCACTAACAGTTGCATTGGGTTACCTCCGTAAACTTTACTATTTTGTACCGTAAACTTTAGATCTCATTAAATATCATTGTTTTACTTCAAAATTATATATATTATTTTACAAGCTGTGATTTGCCTGTTTTCATAATTTATAAACCCTGTTTGGGTTTGAGAAGGTTTTTCTACTGAGCTTTATTACTCACCCTACCATAATATTTTTTAGATTTTAGTATTGAGGAGAATCTAGAGTAAGCTGAGTTAGTATATTGGGATGCTGAGGGGGATCATGACGTTGATCTAACTGTGGAAGTTTGAGAATGAATTTTAGTCTCTAGAGTTTATATTTGATGGTTTGCTTATGTTATGGATTTATTTATATTTTCTTTGGGGATTTATCTAATCAGAAGTTGGATTATGAATGGTTTCATTTATTTAATAGTATTATAGTATGTTCTTATAGTTGGATGTTGTATAGATAATTAATACCTTCTAGGGTGGATTTTGGGGCATTGCAAGTTATGGTACCACAAGGACTTGACAATGAACTACAGGTTCATAAATCTAATTTTCAAGTGCAACATTGACCTAAAAACTCATGTTTCCATATTTCCCACAACTATATGCCTACCTTTTACATGCCATTGGTACGAGTTTGGAGATAGATCTTCCATGTGTGATTTTTCTAGTCATTTAGAGAACATTTGATGAGGTGAGGATTGCTGATACTATACTATTTGAGTCACTAATCACCTGAATTTGTTTAGACATAGATGCTAGTGCTTTAGAGTCTAATCAACTGATGAGACCCAAGAGACCTCTAGGAAAGGATTCTCTGAGACAAAGCGAGACACTTGCTAGTATATGTTTAACCCTATAGAGGTTGAGGCAGAGGGTGACGGGATTGAGGCTGAAATATATGGTACTACTCATGTAGAGCCTAGTATATCTAGTCACGCACAACCGTCAAGGTAGGCACAAGGTCATACATTATGTACCAAACTCCCTAGGACACCTCTTGCAACTATGTTGGATTAGTGGACTACCATTCATTTAGCGTTAGGATAGCTACAGGGAAATATTGGTTAGCAGCATAGTCTTTTCGCTCTCCATATCGATGCTTTTGATGAGGGTATAATGAACCTACAAATGGATCAACGAGAGATTAGGAGGGATGTTCGATGTCTCAGGCACATGATGCAGAATTTTGGCTTTATTTCATATGATGAGCCCGATACACATAGAAGTGATCGGGGCCATTTGAGCTATGGCTCTTAGAGACTTAGTATAGGTCATATGTGAGCTTGAGAATTCTTAGATTCATTTATGGCTTGTATTAAAGTACTCTATTATTTTTCTTGTTGACTTTTATCATTTATTGATTTTTACTTGTTTAGCTCTTATTTTGTTGTTGTGATGTACTCTTCGTCCTGTTTATTAATGCTTAATCATATTTTGACTTTGAGTTATATGTTTTTTTGTCCCTGATTTGCCTAGTTATTATGCATCCATACCTTCTTATTATACTATGATTATATATCATGATTGTTATAGGTCATCATTAAATTGACATTTGTAGCAAATAAGATAAGAATATGTTGGGTAATTTTATTATATACCTTTCTTGTTATGGATCGTCATTTGATTGACATATGTGACAAAAGGGGGAGAATATGTTAGGTACATATGAGAGAAATCGTGGAGATTTACTCTTGACTAGGCTATATATGTTGCATGACAACATAAGAAGGGGAAATTTGTTCAAATAGTCGGAGGGAGTAAATTTTATAAACTTTGGCATGAAGTCACATATTTTAATTTATTTATTTTTCACTTGTTATTTTACTTGTGAATTTCAACTAAGGGGGAGAACTTGATGTGTTTCATTTTGATAAATCAATAGTTTATCAAGCATACTGGGCAAGTTAGTTTCTAACATGTTATATATTTTCACTTGCATGATGAATACATACTTATGCCTATGCTTATCTTGGTGTTTTCCAAACTTATGATTATGTTATGTATTTCTCTAACATATGATATTTTCCACGATGTTTTGGTTTGAGTGGTGATATGCAGGACTACAATCTTCAAGCTTCATCAAAAGAAATAGATCATTGTACTAGATAGAGATTTAGGAGGTATGCATGAGAGTTGAGATTAGTTTGCAGTTCTTTTATTCAGTGACTTTGAGTTGTAATCTTAATTTCTAACTTGTGTGTTTTGTCACGACATTGCCAAAAAAGGAGATTATTAGATCATATTTGTAATTGGTAATTTCGTAGAGTCTATTGTAAAAACTCAACATATTTCATGGTCATGAAGCTATTAAGTTTAAGATCCAACAACATCATTAAAGGGATGAGATCAAACATCAAAACAACATCATTCTCCCTCCGTGTACACCTTCATACTTAGGACAAAGTAATGACCTAAACACCTAAGATGAACCCTTAGCTATTTTAACTCTGGTTGATTAGGATTAAAATAAAATTGAAAGCAATCTGATTATGACTCTTAGGTGATTTTAAAAGAAAATTTTTTTTAAACCATTTATGAGTTTTGAAAACGTAGTTTAAGCCACAAGCGGAGTCCTCTTTGAGCAACACCCTTAAGTGCTCAAGAGTTTTTATGCTTAAAAACCTATAGGAACTGATCTATGCTTGCTAGCCTTCGCTGGAGCGGTCTCTTTATAACTTAGGGAAAGAAATGAAAAAAAGCCCACAAAAGGCAGCACAAGGATTGCTCTATGAGCTTGCTCGAGCGGTCTCCCTGGTCGCTCGAGCGGTGCCTACCTTAGTTGTATGTGAAATGTTGCTTTCATTCTATTGACCGCCCCCTCCCCCACACCAACTGAATTGTCATTCGCGAATTTGAGTTTTCTTATTAACTAAGAATATCTTTATTCTGAAACTATAAATAGGAAGAGCATTTCTCACATCTAGGTTAAGCCTATAGTGAGATTTCCAAGAGATAAAATCATACTTCTACCTTGAGAGCTTGCACCACAACCTAGATCTCTAAGATTCGAAAAGCTACCACTAGAGATTTTACCCAACTTCACAAATTGGAGTTGAAGATCTTGATGGTTTGATAAACCCATTAGTGTGTGTATACCAAGGATTGTTGGCATGGCCATAATCACTCGAGACCTAGACGAACCGTGCGACGGAGAGGAACAAGTGAAACTACACTAGACATCAAAGGAGGCCCTTTGGTAGAGAGATAACAAGAAAATGAGCATCTATCTATAGTATTAGTGGAAATATAAGTCAATGCAAATATTAAATTAGGCTTTGGTGAACCGAAAAGGTTTTCCGCGGTTTTTCTCAAGGAAGGTTTTCTGCGTCAACAAATCACTCGTGTTATTTACTGTTTATCATATACACTTGTGATTGTGAGCACACACACACACTATGTAATTGTGGTTTTGCTTGATTGAATATTCATCCACTCAAAGTTGTGCATATTGGGTTTGGGAATTTGGGGTCGCCATGAGATGGATTTTGAGTGAATTAATTAAATCAATCATCATGGGTAAGTTGGGTTGTGGTGAGTAAATGGGTTCTCACATTCTTTGTTAAATCTTTGTGGGACAAGGTAATTATAGTGAGTTAAGTTTTTAATTGGTAATCAATTGAACTTAATTTGAAAAACCTATTCACTCTCCCTCTAGGTACAGTGTCTTGAGTTGTACGTGTATAATCGTGAGAGAAGATTCAAATCAGATTTCCCCTCCCGAAACAACAACCTAATTATATTTAATTTGTCATGTTTGCAGGCTAGCACGTGTGATGCGTAACTCTACCAATGCAAAATAATCATTACATTTTTTGTTCATTTCTTTTCTTTTATGGTAATGCATTGGACATACGTGCAATTGAATGAAATATCATAATACTATTTTCGCATTAATTGATGTAAAAATATTTTTTTTATAGTATCAAGTGTTGATTATACTATTTTTTTTTGTTGCCTTTTTAAAAAAAAATTTATGCGCGTAGGTTGTAATCACGCACACAGTTGAACATATACAAAACCTGTTTTAATTGAGAGAATTTAAAAAGCACTGTTATATGAAAAAATTAGACCATAGACGGGCGTACAATCCATGACCCGTTTACATCAATCATTGTGTATCATTGATTCCTTTGCAGTCAATTTCTTATTCATTCAGGGCGCTCTCCTGGTGCTCCTTTCTCAAACCAAAACATACACACAACTACATACATATGATGGGCCCCACTTCACAGAAACCACCAACTCCAGCTTGCAAGATATCAAAACCGACCAAGACTTTGTGAATAGATAGTATAATATAAGCGGGCCAACGGCATAAGTTTTTCTATTTTTCTCCTGGGATGACAAAAATGAAAGTGAAAACAGTTGCTTGGCAAGGCAGTTGTTTTGTTTATGATTAAAAGAGATAATGGATTAGCTGTCCAAAAAGTGCAAACAACAAAGTGTGGGCATCACGAGTCCAACAACGATAATATTGTATCACCGTTACGTTCAATATTTTCTCTTTAAAACACTTTCAACTCCAAAGGACCCGTTAGGTGTAATTAATAGATCTAATTCAGTAATATAATTCATTATTATTGTTAACTTGATAGTGTATATCATATAATATTGAGGCTCTTTGTCAATTCAACGATAATAATATACTAATATTATAAATTAATTAGCCCAAATAAAATTTTCCTAAATGAACAATCATACTTACTGAACAAGTGCAAACTTTGAAAATATGAAGGGGGGGGGGAGTGTAAACTTACACAACCACCAAGCCTTGTGTTAGCACCGCACTAATCACAACAAAAAATGTCTGCCAAAAATAGCACATCAACTTCGAAAGTTAATTTTTACAATCCCAATAGCACAATGGATGTGTATGGGTGGGATAGAACGCATGGTTAAATTATTGGTTGAAAGCTAAAAGAGTTGATAAATATCGTGTAACGCAAGATAAAACATTATAATAAATGAGTTGAATATGAAATGTTGTATAAAAAACATATATCATCCATGTGAAATCAACATCACACATATTTAATTTGCATTACCACTGGATTAACATTGAGCCCAAATATTAGTTAAGACACAATGATACTATAGGTTTAAATACTACCATTTGTAAAAAAAATAAAAAATAAAATGAAACTGGTAAGACTAGAACAGAAAATTCACAAATTTTGAATGATTTGATGCTTGTCAAAATTTGGTCTCCTTTCCTATGATTCCCTTTGTCCATGCCTCAAGCTCTTATTGGAAGTTTGGAACAAACCCCTAAGCAGCAGCTTTCAAGAACCCAGTGATGGGGACTGCATCTCGTAAATCAAAGTTTCTAATAAATAAATCCGAGTATTATGGAAGTTGTCCCTTGCAATGACTTCATCTCTATCCCTCCATCTATACTATTATAACACACACACACACGCATATATAACTCCATAAAATATGCATTAAACTTATATCAATATGAGTGTTTGTGTTGTGCACCACTTTAAATTGCACTATACCCACATTTACTTTGTGTTTCAATATCTTGCCTCAGTTATGGTATTTTAGTACGTTTACAAATTCTGCTAAGAAAAAAAGAGTATGTTTATGGATAATTCTCGACAAAGAAACATAATGAAAATTTGTAAAAGTATTCAGTGTAGTGTATTTTTTTTTTAACTTATTCAAACTATTTAAAATCAATTATATAAATCTTTCATTGTCATTATATTTTGTTCATGGCTATATGTTTTGTCAAACTATGAACAATCATATTCTTCTATAATTTCAAAATCAACAATGTTAATTGCAGTTATACCTCTATCCCTAGCACGCCAAGGATGGAGTTAAGTTGGAGCTAAGAGGCGCAAGGAACCCAAGGTCTAAATTTTTTTATTGGTTTCTAGCTTCGTCTCTGTCTAGCACTACTGTCAATATCACGTCACTCCCTATAACTAGACTGCCTAGTTGTTCTCAAATAATAACCATGTCTTATGTATTGGCGTACTTGAGAGTTTCACTAAGATACCATTCCATTATTGAATTGCTTTCTTTGTAACAACTGAACACAACGCAGACTTCTGTGTTAGATATTGTTTTTTTTTTCTTCTGATTTAATCAAATACTTTGCCAAATGAAAAAAGAAAAAAGAAAAAAGAAACAAGTTTTTTTTTTCTTTTTTTTGGTCAAGAAAAAGAGAAAAAAAAAAAGAGAAACAAGTTTAAGGCCAATATCCATATACAAAAAAGAGTATATGATATTAAATTGCAAACTTCAACTACATTGGTGTGATAATGTAATCTATATAATAAAGTATAATACAATTCAAATTTCAAAATAATTTTTACTTTTCTTGGTTGAGATCGTTTTAAAATTTTATTTTAAAGTTAATCTGACGGCTAATAGTAAACTCCAAATTTAGTATGGAAAATAGGGTTATAAGGTTGTGTTTGGAGTAACTTTTAAAAGTACTTCTAGAACTGATAACTTCTCATAAGTATTTTTGACGAGCCCGAATTTAACTAGGCTAGGCCCAATGAACCGAGAAAAGGTCCAAACATCCAGGACCCACGAAAGAGCCCAAGTCGCCAGTACCCATGGAGCTGGGTCTACCCGTCAAAGGGAGTAGAATAGTGAAATTGGAGTTAAATAGTAAAATCGGAGGTGAATAGTGAAATTGAAGTTGAATAGTAAAATCGGAAGTGAATAGTAAAATCGGAGGTAAATAGTGAAATCGGAGTTGAATAGTGAAATCGGAGGTGAATAGTAAAATCAGAGTTGAATAGTGAAGTCGGAGTTGAATAGTGAAGGGAGTCCAAGGAGATCAAGTGGCCAACGGCCAAGCTCCTCCAAGAGGGCGCCGCCCAAGCCTTCAAGTGGGGCGTTGCCCATGCCTCCTCCAAGCCAAGTAGGTGCCGCCCATATGGCTCTAAGTGGGCGTCGGCTTGCCCCTTGGTCCTCTCCTCCTTGCTCATTCATACTCCAATCTAAGTCCAAGATAAATCCAAATCACTCCAGCTCAAGATGAGGATCAAGCTCAATCCAGCTGAGAGTCCTCCTCCGACTGAATAGAAGCACGAGGGAGAGAATGACGGGATAGAGATCTATTCCTACCTTAAGTGTGCTTACCAAAGGG
>CM042198.1:7327678-7347099 GCA_023539305.1 Ilex asprella
TTTTTTGTTTTTATTATGATTTTTAGAATAACCAAGAAAAAAAAACTCGTTTGATAAACAATTTTGTTTTTTTTTTCCTGTCACCGTTTTGTAAACCAGGGGCGATTTTCAAAAACAAAAAAAAAACGTTTTCGGTTTTTGTTTTTTTGGTTTTTGAAAAACAAAAATAGAATCATTACCAAACGGAACCGTAATGTTTAACTTCAGTAAGTTATTAATAGTAGGATGATTAATGATTTATTTGACTAATAAAAAGTTATTACAATGGGTTATTATTGTCTTTTTATCTTTTTAAGGATAGTATTATCAATTAAATTTTTTTGACAAACATTGATATTTGAAAGTAGTATATAAATTATTAGATCTATTCAAATATTTGTTTTTAGCGAATTTGGATATGTATTATGTACCTACAAACATATGATGTAATTCGGTGATTATTTAATAAAATTAAGGAGATATACATGTGTTAAATTTTAAAATCGGTTCTAATCAACTTATTCGAGTTAGAATGGATATCTATTTTAATGGATTCATATTTGTGTTGTGAAAAATAAAATTCGTTGGACAATTGAATTGGATTTGAATCACATTTTTTAAATCGAATTTGGATCTAATTTATATTATTTGGAAAGAAGATAATCAAAAGTCAAACAATGACTTTATTAGTTGAATTAAATAACTAATAAAAAAATTCCTCAAAAAAAGGATGCAGTAGACATGATATAATTTTTGAAGGATAAATAAGAAAATCAAAAGTTTTTCTCTTAAGCCATTTTAAAAAGGATAAAGTAGATATTACAGAATTATTGAAGGATAAATATAAAAATTAAATTTTTTTCACTTAAGTCACTTTTACTATTGGTATGGATGGTTATATATTTTATAAGGGTTCAATTATGTATAAAAAAATAATTGTTTGGTATCAACTTTTCATTTTTCATGCAAGAAAAACGTGACACATGTATTTTTTTTTTTATTTTTTCACTTGTTCAATTTAAAATTTCAAATTATCCAAACAAAATTAATGACTATAAATCACTTTTAATACGATACCACTTCAGGAGCTTAGCCTTATTTATTTTATTGTTTTTAAGTACTTCTCACTTGCTCTCCCCAACATCACACCCTCATAACATAGTACACTTATATTATACAAAGAAACCCAGTATATATACATTTGGAACAACTAACTTGAAGTTGACCGGACGGAAGTAATAAGTTTTGTGAAGTGTTTTCCTTCTTTTAACTCTTTTAAAGTACGTTTTTTAAGTAGAGCATTGTTTCTTTGCATTTTTGTTTTTGCTTTTGCCCCTTATATGATAGCGCACTAAATCTATTATCCTTTTATATTTTGATAAACTTATTTTTACTTGAATAAAATTAATAAAAGTACTTAGAAAGAATCAACAAAAGGTACACTAGTTTATTGCACCTGAAGATTATATATGAGTACTTATTTGCTATCATTACATACCAATTATCAATTGTAAGGGCTACTTAAGAGACCAACAAAATGGCGCATGCATGCAGATTGAGATCCTTGTCCATTTTACTTTCGCACAGTGATTGGTCATTTACTATATATTGTCGTGGGACCATCCCATGCATATAAAGGGACTGCAATTTCGGAGGCCTCGATAGATTTGTCAAATATTTTTTAATAATGCTACTCAAATCTAAACATATGATTCAATTAGTTAACTTAACGTCTAGTCGAGATATGCATGAATCTAGCTGATAATAGCTGAGCAACACATTACATAGACATTTGTTAGACCACCATTGTACTACATCTACGAGTTTAAGTATGTTTCAGAAGACCTAGCTATCATATATAAATACTGAAAAATTACAAATTTTCAATGCAATATCACAAAAAAGTACAGCCTTATGAATTTATGTTACAAATGAGGTCAAAGTTGCTACTCATTGAGTTCCTCAAATTTGGGATATAACCTTAAAAATAATAGAAATTCCTAAGTTTTTTATGTCGATTTTAACTCATCACATTGAGTCACAACTCAACATATTTGACAATCATAACTTAATACTACAACCGCTCACTCAAAGGAAAATACTACCCTTATAAATTAATTCTAAATATTTTTTATTTACTTCAACTGATTCATTTGTGTACTATCACACTTCATGAGTCGAAGTCTCAGTTGGTAATACAAAACATGAATATTTATCTTGAAAATATAATGTAAAATAATTGTTTAGTAATTTGTAAATTATAGATATGTCAAACAATTGTATGCCATGAAGGGGGGGATATTAGATATTTTTTTTTCATTCTCTTGAGAAGTTAGTTAGTTGAAGAAAAACACAAATACAGAACTTAAGTATTTACTAAACTGGGGTAAATGTAAGCCTTGAACCATTTTGTTTTTATTTTCCTTCATTATTGTATTTGTTTTCCTTTATAACATATAACAGACATATATCCAAAGAAAAGGAACATTGCAACTTGGCTTGTGGCCTTCATCATTTTTCCTTATATTTGAAACCAATGACGAACACATCTTACCTGGCATACCAAGTTTGGCACTTTAGAAAAGGAGCAAGGCATGATGCAACTTGGTGAACCACGTGTCAACCTTAATTTCTCCCCACGTGGCATTCCATGACTGACTTGGCTTATGGATGAGTCAGCAGATTGTCACATGGCCTTTTGCTATATAGACAAAGTCAGTGCAGGACAGATGAGAGAGGAGAATATGGCTTAGTTGTTCATTCTATTAAACTATACACACTGTCCTTTATGAAACTAGACCAACATTTATTAACATGTCTATCCAACTTATTCTATTCAATTTGTTTATGCATAGATATATTACTACAACTTTTTACTTTATGCATTTCTAACTTTCCAAAATTTACTTAACTGCTTAAAGAGAGTCCATTAGGACAACATACTACCCCATCTACGTAATGTAAAAATTGTTAGCAAAGCATTTATAAACTATTCCCTAAACTCTTACTTTTGTTGTATTTGGTTGGTGGTAATGGAGAATAAGAATGAATGATCATTACAAATTAATGCCCATTCTAATGTTTAGTTTGTAGTAATCACAATTCATTCTCATTACTATAGAATGCCTAATTCTGCAGTCAAAGGATTAGTCATTTCTTAATTCCAAAATCATGACCCACTGCCACCATTTCTCCCCACCTCAACCTTAACCTAGGTACTAGGTCCAGGAATCTAGATTAGGTTTAGGTCTAGGGTTTAGGGTGGCGTGCGGGTCCAAGTTCAGTTCAGGAATCCAATTCTACGTTCGGGTTTAGGTTAGGGCTCTATTTCCTAGTGTGGGGTTGGGATATGGGTTCAAGGTTGGTGTTCTTTCTGGGTTTGGTTTAGGGTTGGCATCAAGGTTTGAGTCAAGGTTCAGGGTCAGTGCCTATGCCTGGGTTCACTTTAAGGTCAGCGCTCTGGGCCAAGGGTCTGAGCCTGTTTCTAGGTTCGAGTTTATGGTTGAATCAACGTCTCAAGTTGTATCTAGGTCTATAGTCAAAGTCTGAGTCCGGGGTTTGGATCCAAGTCAAGTAGGGATCTAGGTCTACGTTTGTGGTTAATGGTTGGGATATGTGTCCAGGATCGAAGACTAGGTGCAGGTCGAGTTCTAGGTCTAAGTTAGGGTATGACATCCCAAATTCTGAGGGTTCTTTCTTAACCTGTTGATCACCCATCAACTCCCGAAATACCCATAGATACCATATAATCCGATAGGACGTCGTTATACCCCTTCATTGGGATCGTAACAAAAATGGAATTTGGGCAGAGCTTCCCTTGCACAGGGGCAGTACTTAATACATAACCTATTCACATTTTATTCATAGGACCATTCCAAGGTCCAAACCACAATGATTAGGACTTAATATTTATCCATTTTCATCATCCAAAATGAAGAGCGCTCAAGATGTGAAGGTTCTTCAGTGTTACATTTAAATATTTCAAGTTTTGGGAAGAGGTATCGGTACCTCTGATACGTGGTACCAGTACCTGAGCATTCTGGTTGCCAAGTATCAGTACCTATAAGTCTTGGTACCGGTATCTAGGCTCACTATCTATAAGGTACCAGTACCTATGAACATAGGTATCGGTACCTAAGCACGTTGTCCATCAGGGTGCCGGTACCTGTTGCCTAGGTACATGTACCTGAGCTACAGACAGCGTGGTGCTATTACCTGTGAATCTAAATGTTAGTACATGAGTCCTCTAGAAGCTAGGTACCTCTGTGATACTGGTACCTAGGGCTTAGATTTCCCCAATTTCTTCCAAAATCTAACTTTTAACCATGCAACTCATACAACAGTCATTCCATTCATTTGCTTACAAAAGAATAACGTCTCATTACATGTCTTTACCAAAATACAATGATGGTACATGTTTTATACAAGATCAAAACAAAATTGCACACAGTGTTACAAAAATGTAATTCACGAGCCACAATCCGACTCGACTGTCAACACAGGCCCAAGTGAGGGCCATCCCCAGAAACTTGTCTAGCACCTGAAATATGTTCTCCATAAAGGGTGAATCATGCTCAATAAGGTATATCATAAGGATGCTATTCCTCAACCTAGATGCATATAAAATGTCACATGCAAATTCATCACATCAAACATCAATTCAAGAACATATATTTCATAAATGAATGCTACACCTTTCATGTCATGTCATGAGATGAAACTCACACATGCAATGCAAAGTCAAGCCCTCCACTGACTCCCATAACACATGCCATGTCATGCGTATGCATTTGAGCATTCCAAGTCCTCGCCATTGATGTTCGACATCTATTATACCTTTAAATATGTAAACCCAAGTGCAGGTTGTGCAAAGTAATATAGACTCGGAAGACCGAGGTCGAACCCTCAGGGAATTGTGAAAATAGTAAAAACCACACTAAATTTTGTAACAAACTTGTGAAGATGTTTTGTTTCAAAAGAGTATTTGAAATTATAAAACTTATTAAAATGATTAAAACAATATGAAAAATACTAGAGCATTAGGTACACCCTCTCAAATCTATACAATAATGATTAAAGACTTAGTTTTCAAACCTAGATAAGAATCAAGTGTCAATTGACTGAAGTCATCAAATTTAGCAATGAGAACAAAAAAACACCTTTGTTTATAACTGAAAGCATATCTAGGAAAATGAATGAACTGGTCGTCGGTCATAAGTATTTACTGTGCCCGGAGTCTACAATAAATCACTCTCTCCTAACAATCAAATTCATAATTTACCCAAATAAGACTCCACTTATATTATTATGTGAAATAAATTATAATTAACTTAAGCATGGAATAACTAGTTATTTGTCTCGTAGGGAAATTTAAGCAATCAAAGTATAAAACACAATGACTCAAGAATTTTTATAGAGCAAAAACCTTTCTAAGAATCAAAAGTTAAAATTAACAAAATATCACAAACCATTAAGCTCATAAGTTAATAACATTATTGTACTTCATTGAGAGGTTCTCCCTTAACCCTAGCTAAACCTCTTAGCCAGACATGATGAAACTAACACCAAAGGAAAAATAAACAAAAATAAACACTTCAGCCAAAAAAGGTATCTTCTACACAGCCATCCTCTCTTATATATAGCATTATTTGGGATAAGATCCAATTAACATTAAACTCTACTACTGGCGTTGGCATGTTTGCGACACGTGTCCGGACGCATGTTCTTAGCCATCCGGATGCATTTTCCAATGTGTTTCAACTCTTCAGCCTTCACCTTCTGTCACTTCCATCCGGACGCAAGGCATTCCACCATTCAAACGCGCCTTCCATTAAGCTCCTCTTCAACTACTCTTCTCCTTTCACTTTATTTCTTCCAATTTGAAGCATTTTCCTGCAAAGTAAACAAACTTCTTTCATTACTAACATAGCATCAAACCTTTAATAAACTATCACATTTATCAACTTTTTCCAACCAAATAATTAGTATTTTCATCAAATAATTATATTATGAGACCATAATCAACATTCAATGACCATTTTATTAAATTTTGTGTCTTTCTTGGGATGAGTATTTATGAACTTCCATCAACGGACACCCAACCGACATGGCATCTATGGACGTTCACCAAAGGTTTTGCGTACATTGACACACTTTATGGACTCAATATCAACGAGAGTGTGTATTCAAAATTATCGGGTCTTGCACCCTAGGGAGAATCTAACCCTTCTTGACTACCCTGATACATATTTTCAATGCAAACCCATGCAACTCAGTCGAACCTAGGTCCAATTTTTCCGAACCCATGTATTAGCTCACCAAGGATGGTGTTTGATTAAAATCATGCACACACACACTCACACTCATGTCAAATGCCCACAAATGCAATGCTACCCGTACAAATGCAAATATAATGTATAATTACAATTCACAATATAATTTCATCATATCATGAGAATATTCAATTTCGACAAATATTCTCAATTTCTCAATTGTCGATTATATCGTAAAGCTTACATTTCATAATATCACTAAGCATGTTATAGTATTTCAATCTAAACAACATATTTGGATTCCTAACCATTTTATCGAATACTTAGTAGGCAAACTATGTAAACACGTAGCATGCTCAACGATCTATTTCATGAAATCCAAACCAAGCAATCTCATCAAACCAAATCATGCAAGAATTGGTTTAAACATACTCTCATACCTATTTTTCATATTCTAGCTACACTAGATGTATACTAAACAAGAGATTTCCTCTTTAATTATCTTACCCATTTCATATACAACCCTAGGTTGAAAATAAATCTAGTTAGGAAAGAAGCAATGTCTCTTGTAGTGTATATTCGCATAAAAGAAGCTCCAAAATCAAGCTTCCAAGATTTGTTCCAAAATTCTCGTTCTTGAGATTTTTGCGAAACCCACGATATTTGGATTGGTTTTGTAGGCCTCATCGCGTGGAACGAATTTAGTTCTTAGCTTGAAGAAATTCAATGGTTGGATTGTCATAGATCAGAGGAAGAAGGTGGGGAGGGAGACTTTTCTCTTTTTCTTTCTCTCTCTCTCTCTCTCTCTCTCTCTCTCTTTCTCAATGGCTGAAGTATATGGGGAAAATCTAATTTTTCCCTTTTTATACTTTTCATTTATTTGGCCCTTGTTGCACCATACATCTCAGTTTTTTTGATCCGATTTTATTCCAAATCAATCAAATTTTGTCTTGGGTTAAGTTTAGTACATTTTTATTAAAATAATTGTTAAATTATTTCCTAGGTTTCGTCAAAAAATTGATTGCATTTATTTTAGTCACGCGACACCCAATTGTCTTGTAAAACGCAAAAAATTCTATTGTCTCAAAATTCGACAAAAATTAACTAGGTAGCTAGATTCCGGGAGACAAATCCAACGATAAGGTTCGTTTTGTCTTTTAAGTTCTTGGAAAAATTAGGTTTTTAACCCGTACTATAACATCTAATTACTATTTTACCCTTTATAATAAAAATTTAATTTTCTCGGGTTTTACATAGGGAACATGGTCAGGGTCTAGGATTTGGTTTAGGTCTAGGTTTGGGTCGATGTCTTGTTTTGAGGTCAAGGTCAAGGTTGGGGTCTAGGCCTAGGTCTAGGTTTGTGGCCACGTCTGAATTTGAGTTCGAGGTATAGTGTAGGACTGAGCCTAGGGTCTAAATCAGGGTCATCAAGGCCAAAGACTAGGTCTATGTTGAGGTCAAGTCTAGATCTCGGGTTTGGGTTTGATATTTGGATTCAGGGTCATGGAATTTAATTTAGTAAATGGTTGATTTATCCAAATATTTTAATGAATTTTCAATTATTATGTAACACTTAATTCTTGTTGTTGCCAAATGTCGAATGGTAATATACATTCCATTTCATTCACAAGTTCATTCCACTCTAACGTTCATTATATTCTCATATAAAAGCATTATTGTGTATCAAAATCGACATTAGTTCATGAAAAGTTCAAAGCATTAGAGGTGAAACTCAATCCAATTAAAGTGTTGCTCATACACACAATTTCACTTACTCTTTTTTTTCTTTAATAGCTCACTCTAAGTGATACCTGAGATTTACTGATCACATCATGCTTTACGAGCCTCACTTGTAAAAATCAAAATAAGATTGTGTGCTAAACAAAATATTATCCAAAGAAAGGACCCAATGACCATAAAAAGAGAGAACAACATGATACATTTTATTTGTAATTATTATGCAATGTTTTAAGCTAGGGACATGATAAGTTATCATGGCATGGCACATCCATTAGTACAAAAGTATATAAGATTTATAGAGGTTTGTATTCCAATAATATTATTTTTACTAAAAAGGAAAAAACAATGTAAGATAAATATATTTTTCCAATATTTAAAAAACAATAAGTACGAATTTTGTAGGGTAATTGTGAAATCCCAAAATCCTGGGGTTCGTTGATTACCCATTAACTCGCGGAATATCCTTGGATACTGAGTAACTCGACATCGTGCCATTATGCCCCTCCTATCGGGGTCCATAATTGAACAAAAATTGTGAAGAGTCTTCTTTGTACAAGAAGCACTACCCAAAACACAATATATGCATCATATAATAACAAGACCCATCTGAGGTCCAATATTCAACTATGACCACACCGGGTCCATTTATGAGTAAATATAGACCACACCGGGTTCATTTATCCATACTCATATAAAACATACATAGTTATATTAAAATACTCTATATAAACTCTGTTACAATTTCTTTTACACATTACATGCCAAAATTTAATTACAAGTCTAATTTTACAAAAGAAATTGATTGAAAGCCACAAGTCGGCTTTTCTTCCTTAAGTGCCCGAGTGAGTTTCATCCATCGGCGTATAACCCGTACCTGAAATTGCTTTCCCGTATAGGGTGAGCTATGCCCAGTAAAGAAATTCTTACAGAGGCTACTCTTCACCTAAGTGCACATGCAATGTTTACATACAACATTTATTCTCTTCAACATTCCAAGTGCGAATATGCAACTCTATATTGAAATTTATCATGTCATGCTATGAAATGAGATGAGACTCACTCATGCAACTTTAACCCGAGTCCTCTCCGACTCCCATAACACAATGCAATGCACTGTCATTTGACGAAAAATTCATCCAATGATCGTTTGAAATAAAAGTAGTTTTATTATAAAACCAAATCATTGATGGGTGTTAATCATTGAATGAGTACTTTATAAATCAAAATCTTGTGTCTTGTTGGGCAACAAATTTTGGTATCTCAACCACCGGTTCTGTAACACCAGCACTTTTCTGAAATTTCACCGCCGGTAAGTGCCTGAACCATGTGACTGGGTTTTACACCCGAGGGAGAGTCTATCCCTACTTGCTATACCTGACACAAGTTTTCTTCTATGCAACCATGCGACTCAAAGGGGATCTTCGATCCACTTTTTCTCGAGTCCACATACCAACCATCAAACAAGGTGTTTGATTAACCATGCATACCACACACCCATACTCATGACTTATACCAATGAATGTGATGCTAAGGTCATGCCCAACATGCAATGAATGTAAAATGGATAACTTAAATAACATATCAACATGTATCATAGACAATTATATCATATACATATAATCTCCAAAATTTCATCACAATGTCAAAACATCAACTAACATGTATCAACATTTATATTCAACACAATTGACAAGCATGTTATTACATAATCTATGTCAATAACACACTTAAATCACAAGGCACGTGATAACACGTAACAGCCCACAAAAATCAACACAAAATAGCCCACAAAATCAGTATGCAAAGTGGCCTAAAAATAGTCTGCAAAGTGGCCTAAAAACAGTCCGTAAAGTGGCTTAAAAATAGTCTGCAAAGTGGCCTAAAAATAGTCCATAAAATGGCCCTAAAAACAGTCCCATTTCCACCACTAAAACAATCCAAAAACAAGCCATTTGGACAGCCTCTATGCATCCCATAAACAGCCCCTTGAAGCCACAATATCAGCCCCTTAGGATAGAAATAAAACAGTCCAAAAATAGACCCTAATTAGTGCGCAAAACAACTTTTAATTAGTGCACAAAACAGCCCCTAGATAGCCCATTAAACAACCCCAAATTCAGTCCAAAATATAACCACATAACAGTCCATATTTTCAATCACAAGGGAGTGCACAAAACAGCCCCTAAACGGTCCTAAATCAGTTCCTAAATTCAGCCACAAGAGAGTGCACAAAACAGTCCCTTAGGGTGAGAATAAAACCCAAGTAGGAAGAATCCTACCTCGTGTAGCGTGGAAGAAGTGATAAAACTTCCAAGAACACCAACAATAGCCCAAGAACTTGATTTCTCCATAATATTTTCTTTGTAACTTTGGTAAAATCCACTTTTCTTGGTACGTAGAAGTAGCCCTCATCGCAGTGATCGACTTTAGTTCTTGGTTTGACAGATTTCGACCGACGGAACTCCGAGAATCGACGAAGGAAGTTTGAAAATCTCACTTTTTCTCTTTTTTTCTATATTCTCTCTTCAAAAACATGTGGAGGCTGAACAATGGAGATATTTGTGCCTAAATATCTGATTTAGATCGATATTTATAGTCGCAAATAAGCGGTCCACATCGCACCGCATATTTTCGACTTCTGGGTCCGTTTTTTGTCCCAAAATGATTTATTACATTTCGTATTTAGTTTAAATTAATTTTATTAGTACTTTAGTCCAATCATACTTAAATTTTAAAATATTTATTTTTGGGGACAACTGAGAGGTCATCCGCCATCCAGTCGTCTCGAACGACATGCAAAAAGTTCGACTATTTTAGAATTCAACGAAATTCGACAGGGTGACTAGATTTCGTGACACGAGTCCAACGACAAACTCCGTTTCCTCATCCGAGGTCTAGAACATGAGTATTTTAAATATGCATTATAATGATAAATTATCATTTTGCCCTTTTTTGAAAAAGTTCAAATTTATCCGGGTTTCACAGTTATGAAATTGGTGAGAGTTATTTAATTGACATGGACAAATTGATTGATTGCAAGTTTAATAGATGATTTTTAACAAGGTAATATAATAGAAGGGCAAAAATATTATAGGTTTCTTGGAATTTATCAAGTGATTCCAAGTTTAATGTAACATTTAGTAACGTTTCCTGAAAAGAATTTTAAGCTACAAACTATTTTGTTGGAAAGCACAAAAAAGGTTATTATTTAATAAAACGATCTACATGTAATTTTGTCTATAAATCAAACACATAATAGGCTTGAACAAAGAAACACAAATAAATAAAGATGTAAACAAATTCCACTTAAAAAATTATTTGATGAAGAAAAAATAGCAAAGTAAAGACAGAGCTTTGAGGCGAGAAGTCCCATATAAAAGTTACCATTGAAAGAGTTGTAAGCCATCAGCGTGGACAGAAGGAGCTCTGAGCTTTTTCAGGCCTAGTATTAAAAAATCAAGTGACTCCCAAGTTGAATGGAACAACTACCACCACCTTTTTGAAGGGATAAAGAAGTTAAAGACCCCTCACCCTTGAGGAGTCTCCCCTTCGTTATCAGCAGGTGAGGGAGTCAAAGACTCCTCGATAAAAACTAGTCATATCCTCCCAACGGACCAAGGAGGGAGCCTAGAATCCACTTCCAATCAAACTCCCTCCTCCTAAATAGAAGATAAGAGAGCCTAAAGCCATTCTTAAAGGGAATCTAATCCCTAGACTTATAAAAATAGCTTAGGAGGAACATAGAAGGTACACAACACTCAATCCATAGTCACACTCAATTTCTCTTATGAAATATTGACTTAAGAATTGGATGGTCAACCCCCGGAGCTTCCCGACCGATCTCTAACTTATTTTTCAAGTCATTAAAGCTCCGATAGGCAGATGTGGTGTTTGCTACAAATTATGCATCCACAGTTTGGCACCCTCTTTGTGAAACGTAGGAAATGCTATGGATTCTCACGATTTCCCTCAAATGAGAAACTTGAATGGTGACTACCAGGGACAACATGCCAAAAAAACAATGTTCTCAAGAGTTTCTAGAAGGGCAATCATGGTAGAGGTCCCCCTTAAGTTAATAAACGACAAGAAGCTCAAAGAATGCTAAACCTGGAAAGAAACTGGGACAAATGAATCATACCTTGGAGGATTTGGCCTAGCAAACCCAGTAGATCAACCAGATATTTGTGGCCAACATCCTCAACAAGTCTTTCATTCAGAGGAGACTCGCCATAATCAGGCAAGGGATGCTAGAGATTAACACAACCACAATGATACTCCTCGCCAGTAAGAAGAAAACAGTTTTATGGACTAAAAGTTCAGAGAGGTGAATGATCACGTTAGGGATGTATTCAAGGTAATGAAGGGTATCATAAAAACTGAGGTACCTATCTCAATGTAGAGCATGAGAGACCTGGGACTTTCGACCCACTCATGAAACATCTAGTACCACCTAGGCTCGTTGGGATTAACTTAGCTAACTACCAAAAACACAGTTCACAGTACAAAGAACTCAACAAATACTCTTCAAAGCTCGTTGGGGAACACCTCAAAGCCTTCTTTGAGATTGCCTATCCCAAATTTAGTGAACTCCACCAACTTTTGAAAGTTGGCAACAATAGTAGCTTTGACTCACCTACCTAACGATTGGCATGCTCAATAAAGACCCTAAGCCAGTCCACAAGCTCTTTTTCACTAGCTCTGGCCTTCCTCACCTCTTCTTTAGAGACCCTCAAGGCCTCCTCCGCTTGCTTTTGGAGGCCAGCTCACTTGCTTTCAGAGTTCGGCTTGCTTGCTAAGGAGTTTTGGATATTGTCAAATTCAGAGAGACCTTTCACTAACTCCTCCTTGCGAGATGCTAGCTCTTTCTAAGCAGAAAAAGTGTCCTCAAGGGCACGTACAAGCTTCACCTTCCATGGGTTCTCGCTTAAGAAAGAAACCTATCAAAGGCAAATACTCTAAGTTGTTAGAAACAAAAAGTGGAATGAAAGTCGACATCTTTGACATTTTCACCATTCCCAACTTCCATGCCTCTTGAACCTTCATACCTGTCACAAAGATTTGGAAGTTCTTAAAAGTAAAGTCCTCATTGTTCCATATGTTCATTGGAAAATCACAGCTATGTTTGACTGCAAGATCAGAGCTGGAAGTGCCTTCAACCTCAGGCATATGCATTTTTCCTTCTGTAATATTCTTTCTTTTCTTGTTTTGAGTAGTATTGGGAGAAGACTTAACATCCAACGAAATCACTTTAGAAGCAACAATAGGAGAAATTCTTGTTACAGAGATCAACCTGATCTCAATCTCTTAGTAATAGGAAGATAAAGGGAAAAGTATTAAATCCTGATTTTCTCAAGATCCTACTCAATAATGCTACTATAGACCCTCTTGGCAACATATTCAACTATCTAGATTTATCTACTTGAGGGCCCTTCAACATAAGGTTAGGATCTTTGTTCGCCAGGTCCACATCAAGAACCAATGGTAGAGGGTGATTAGAGGGAGTCCCTACGAAATTGGTACCGACCATAGCGGGAAAACAATTATGGTGAATATAGAATGGAGGACAAACCAAGCAATTGAAAAATTAAAAGAGATTCAATTAAGAAAAAGCAAAGAATCTCGGGAGACGAGTAGGTATTAAAAAATTCGAGAAACACGCTAAATTGTTCACAGATGCCTCCATTTTTTCAACAAACAAAAATATATAGATGAGAAATTGAAAAGGATGAACCCATCAAAAGTACTCCCAAGCAAGAAATCAAGAATCATACAAGAAGGCAGAGTCGGGTGATTGAAGATGATGTTCAGAGCTTGGTATGTTCATAAAGCATGGCTTTGAATAGTTTAAATAGCAAGAAAAAAGTGATTACATAGATGCCTCATTTCCTAACACGAGGTGCCCACGTCGACCATTTCCATCTCTTAAGGAGCTAATGGAAAAAAAGTAAAGGGAAATCAATTCAATAAAGAAGAAAATCAGCTTAATGAATAAGCTCAGTAACTAATTTGGGACAACTAATGAAGAAAAATTAGCTCAATAAAGAAGCAACTTGGGCAAAGATCAAAGGCAAGAGGTCCAATATAAGAGTTATCGCTAGGAGAGCTGCAAGCCAATAACATGGACAAGAGGAGCTCTAAGCTATGCCAGACAAAGTAATCAACTTTGTCCCACGTGATCAAGTCTTGATAGGGGACCAAGGGATAAGATAGCAAGTAATTCAAAAATCAAATGGCTCCCAAGTTGAAGGAAACAACTAATACCATCTTTCAAAAAAGATAAAGGAATTAAAGACTCCTCACCCTTGAGGTGTCTCAACTCTGTCATCAGAAGGTGAGAGAGTCAAAGACTCCTTAGTCACAAGGAGTTATATCCTCCTAACAAACTAAGGAGGGAGCCTAGAATCCACTCCCAACACGACTTTCTACTTATAAACAAAAGATACAAGAGCCCAAAGTACATTCTTGAAGAGAATCTAATCCTTAGAATTATAAAAGGAGCTTGGGAAAAACACAAAATGTACACAACACTCATTCGATAGTCACACTTAATTTTTTTATGAAATACTAACTTAAGCATTGAATGGTCCACCTCCGGAGCTCCCCCTCCGGTCTCTGACTTATTTTTCTCATCACATGTGCTCCAACAAGTTGACACGGAGTTTGCTACAAATTTTTCATAAACTATATTAAAAAAAAAAAGAAAAAAAAACTTAACTAACCCTTATCAAAAGAAACCTATGTGACACCACTAAAATAGGAGATCCTTTATCAACCGTTGATAACCCATCAACCCGTGAAAGTGCCCATGAATGTCACATAACCCAATACCACAACACCACATCCCCTTTACCGGGATCACCATAATATAAAAATTTGGACGGAGTCTCTCGTGTACCGAGAACTCCCATACTTTTATCTTGTGTACATTTGTTCACATAACCCATACGAGGTCCAAAATACAATGATTGATACTCTATTGTGGTCCATTTACATCACTAGAGCAAAAGGACACAAGGCCCAAACGTATAGCAAAGCATTGTAAAAATTTCAGATTTTTTTAAAACCTTCCGGAAGGTTTTGCCCATTGGAAAATTCCTTTCGAAAGGTTTTGATTGACCTTCTGGAAAGTCTTATATACTAGAAAAAGTTCTTCCGGGTGGTTTTCATCAACCTTCTGAAAGGTTTTGCCTGTTGGAAAAGTTCTTCCTGAAGGTTTTTATTGACCTTCCGAAAGATTTTGCCTGTTTTCCTACGATCCCTTCCTCTTTCAATTCCAATCCATTTCAAACTCATTCAAAACCATCCCAACACATGTATAATGAAGTTTTTCATATAAAACATGGTTCATAAGTTCTATTACAATCATTTTCAAATATTTACATGCCGCAAAATCAAATTTCACAAAATTTTACAAAAACTCTATGTTAAAGCCACATTTTAGCCTTTTCTTCATTCTTAAAGCTCCGAGTGTGAGCCATCTGCGGTGTATAACCCGCACCTAAAATGTTTTCCCATAAAAGTGAGTCACGCTCAGTAGGGTATCTCCTAAAGAGGCTACTCCCTAACCTAAATGCACATGTAATGTTCACATGCAACAATCAGCCATTCAAACATTCTAATCAAGAATTTGCATTCAATTATAAGAATTCTATGCCATGCCATGAAATGAGATGAGACTCACTCATACACCTCAACCCGAGCCCTCTCTAGCTTATTCAACACAATGCAATGTCAATGTGTATAAATCCATCATTGATGATATACGTCCAATGATCTATTTAAAACAAAATCATGTGCCTTTGTTATAAAACAAAATTATGTGTCTTTGTTGGACGTTACACATCGAATGACTATTTTATAAAATAAAATTATGTGTCTTTGTTGGGTAGCGGAGTTTTGGTGTCGCACCGCCGGTTTCGCACATCGATACACTTTTTCGAGATTACACCACAGGAGAGTGTATGAACTAGGTAACTGGGTCTTGCATCTAAGGGAGTGTCTAGCCCTTCTTGTTGTACACGACATAAGTTTTTCAGAGCAAACCATACGACTCAGTCGAACCATCGGCCCAACTATCCCGAGCTCATGTGTCATCCACCAAGAATGATGTTTGACCAGACCATGCACACACACCCACACTCACACTCATGTCAATGCCCATGAATGCGATGTCCCCATGCAAATGCAATGTAATGAACCATTGCAATATCAATATCATGTCTTATGTGTAATGAATGTCATATGAATTAATTTAACCACATATCTACCCAATTCCATGGCAAATTATATCTCAAGAATACAATACCACAATTTATCACAATATCAATATATCAACATATATCCAATAATAATGGTCAAGCATGTTATCACGTAATCATATAATTTACACACTTAATTCCTCAAAGCATAATATAAAACACATATCATGCCCACGTATCAAAATTTCTAAGAAATTACAAGCTAGCAATTTTAGCATACCAATTCATGCTAGAATTGAATTTACCAATTTCAAGATAGAATTTATTCTACTAATTTTTAATACCCATTTCATCAATTAAACCACAATAGGCAAGTGTTAAAATCTCTAACAACTTACTCATCTCATATAAACACCCTAGGTGGAAAATAAACATAAGTAGGAGGAAACCTTACATCTTGAAGCATAAATAACAACGGTAGGAAGCTTCAAGAACCCACTTCTAACCCAAAGCCTTAGCTTCCAAAAATATAGTCCCTTGAACTTTGGTAAAACCCGTGCTTTTTGGGGTAGCCGCATAGCCCTAGACGAGAGGAACAACTTTTCCTCTTGGCTCGAGTTGATTCGAGCACTGTAGGGTCGTAGATCGTAGAGAGAAGTGAGAAGCCCTCTCTTTTTTCCTCTGTGCCTCTCCAACATTGAAGACCAGATGAATGTGGGGAAGAAATCTAATTTTTTCTTCCCTTTTTAAAGTCTCCAAACACTTGGATCACAATGCGTCACACGACCCTCTTTTTCCATGTCCGATTTTGCCCCAAAAATGATTAAATTTCACTCCGGTTCTAGTTCAAAATATTCTTATTTTAACTTGATTAAAATTATTTTCTATTTTTTAAAATTTTATTAAAAATCTCATTTTTGGGTCACCCGAGACCCGACCGTCTCGTAAAATGCGAAAAATATGACTATCTTAGAATTCGACAAAATTTAACAGGATAACTGGATTTTATGAGACAAATCCAACAGTGAGGTCCGTTTCATCATCTAAGTTTTAGAAAAATTCAATTTTTCAATCTGTATCGAAGTGGCTAATTTATCGTTTTGCCCTTTTTCATAAAAGTTCAAATTTACCTGAATTTTACAACTTATGCCCTAAGCCATGATGAGTTTATCCCTCATAAATACCCTAATATCGAAGTGCCTTTAACTAGAATGGAGAGGAGATTAGTTGAGATGCACATAAACTTAAGCCTATCAAAATTCGACACGACACGAATTAAACGAGTTCGGGTGAGACCTTAACGGGTTTGGGTGATAAACGGGTTGACCCGTCAAACACGTTTAATAAACCGGTCATGTTCGGGTGAGACATGTCAACCCGTTTATCACTCATTTATCCCTTTTAAATAAATTTAATATAATAATAAATTATATATATATAATAATGAATGAGTAAAAAAAAGTAAAGAAAACATTTCCCCCCAAAAAAAGTAAGGCCATTAGTATGATTTTTATGTGAAGATGGCAGACTTTAGTTGGCCATCAGGTTGACCCTTTTCTTTGAATCCCACATCGTCAAGCAATGGAGAGGAGGGACTTCAGTAGCCTATAAAAAAGGTAATGGGCTCCTCATTTTAACCAACTTTTGTGGTGTGATTTTTATTTGAGCTGTTGGCTAAAATTTCTTTAATTGAGGAAATTATAGTTGAAAGCAAAGAAATGGATTATTAAAATTTACTAAAATAATATATATTTTAAATGAGTTAAACGAGTCGTGTCGTGTTACCTGTTTATTAAACGATTCGTGTTAGTGTCAAAATTTTTTACTCGTTTATTAAACATGTCGTGTATGAGTTTATATGCTTTTCACCCGTCCCCCGTTCAACCTGACACGATTGACACCCCTACATAAACTAACCTAGAAACCTCTGACTGTTGAACAAATAGGTGATAGGTCATGGTTAGAAGATAACCAACCAGGTCACAATAACTAGATGAGTAGGAATTGTGGAGAGAGAGAGACCCGTACAAATTTAGTCCCAATAAACTTGTTCTTGCACATAATATTTGATTGTTCCAATCAAAGTGTGTTTTTTTCTAATAGATAGTGTTGAGCCCTGATCTAATTGGGCCAGACCCAGTAAATCAAGCCATCCAGATCCACTAGGAAGGTAGGCCAAGTCCGGTGCATAAATCCAACCCAATCCAAGATTCAAAGAGTCCAAGAATATTAGAGCACTTGAGAGAGAGATCATTGGGATACCCACACTTGGAGATTTAGGCAACTTTAATTATACTTACCTTTTGTAACTATCCTCCTAGAAGAATTAATACCTTCATCCTTACGTCACCGCCTCAACCAAGACTCTGTGCCTATAAATTGTAAGTCCTCTCTACATGAAAGGATACATTGAGTTCTACCTCTATAGCTCTCTACACATTTTCTCTCTCCTAGCTATTGTATCTCTCCCAGAGCTAATCATTGTTCTTTCTCTCATTCACCTTACTTCAGCAATAAAGACCCCCCGCCACTATTGTCGTTTTCCAGAGTGGAATAGGCCACCTGCACCAAACCACTATATATCTGTGTGTTGACTCAATATTTACTTTATTGTCATTGATTACTTTATTTATTGCCTATTAATTACACTTTATCGCACACTCAACTGTTGATCTTGCACGAGACTATTTTGTGCATCATCAAACATGAAGTTCATTGCATTAAGACCATTTAAAATTATTAAACAATTTTGGGATGTAAGTTATTTTTAATTTATTTATTTTTAGTTTAATGGTCAATGGTGTCTGGATTTGCTTATGTGTACCTCAACTAATCTAAACTCCAGTTTGATCAAATACAGACTATCCACATTTGAACTAGGGTATTCATGAAGAATAAATCTCTCATGACTTAATCTTAAGGGGTTGTTAAGATTCGAATTCAGAACGAATAAATTTATAACTCGTTTGTCTTACCACTTGAGCTACCTCTTGAGATTAAATTATTTTAAATTTCATTTTGAGAAGTTAATGAAGCAAACTTGTAAATGAGTGTTTGCCTATAAAAAAAATCTACTATTAGCGTAAACATTGAAAAAATTTCCTAGAGACCCAAAAAATTATATATTGAATTAGTATTAAATATTTATTTTTCCACAATTATTTTTTTTAATAAAACTTGATCATAGGGGTATTGTTTTCCTAAAATGTTTGTACAACGGAGCTTATATATA